>CAUYTI010055499.1:0-19839 GCA_963575145.1 Galago senegalensis | reverse complement strand
AAAATCAATGTCCACAAGTCAGTAGCCTTTGTATATGCCCATAACAGACACAATGAGAGGCTAAGTAAGGACTCAGCTCCCTTCACCATAGCTTCAAAAAAAATGAAATACCTAGGAATATAGCTAACAAAAGAGGTGAAGGACCTCTATAAAGAAAATTATGAAACCCTAAGAAAAGAAATAGCAGAGGATTTTAACAAATGGAAGAACATACCATGCTCAGGGCTAGGAAGTATCAACATTGTTAAAATGTATATACTTTCCAGAGCAATCTATCTACCATCCCTATTAAAATACCAATATTCTATTTTCAAGACTTGGAAAAAATGACTGTGTGTTTTGTATGGAACCAGAAAAAAACCCGGTACAGCTAATGCAGTTCTTAGTAATAAAAACAAAGCTGAGAGCATCAGCATACCAGATTTTAGGCTGTACTACAAGGCCACAGGGGTCAAAACAGCGTGGTACTGGCACAAAATAGAGACATAGACATTTGGAATCAAATGGAAAGCAGGAAATGAAACCAACAACTTACAACCACCTAATCTTCAATTAACCAAACAAAAATGTACAATGGGGGAAAGACTCCCTATTCAATAAATGGTGCTGGGAAAACTGGATATCCACATGTAAAAGACTGAAAGTGGACCCAGACCTTTCTCCACTCACAAAAATTGATTCAAGACGGATAAAGGACTTAAATTTGAGGCATAAAATGATAAAAGTCCTCAAAGAAAGCACAGGGAAAACACTGGAAGATATTAGCCTGGGGAAAGACTTTAAGAAGAAGACTACCATGGCAATTGCAACAACAAAAATAGACAAATGGGACTTACTTAAACTGAAAAGCTTCTGTACAGCTAAGGAGACATCAACCAAAGCAAATAGAAAACCTACACAATCGGAAAGGATATTTGCGTATTTTGAATCAGATCAAAGCTTAATAAGTAGGATCTAAAGAGAACGTAAATTAATCTATATGAAAAAAGCCAGCAATTCAGGCTGCACCTGTATCTCAAAGGAGTAGGGCGCTGGCCCCGTATGCCAGAGGTGGCAGGTTCAAACCCATTCCTGGCCAAAAATTGCAAAAAAAAAAAAAAAAAAAAAGATAGAAATCCCATCTCTCTTCCATAGAGAAGAGAGATGAACAGACCTTCTCTAAAGAAGACAGATGAATGGCTAGCAAACATATGAAAAAATGCTCATCATCCCTAATTATTAGAGAAATGCAAATTAAAACCATGCTGAGATATCATCTAATCCAAACAAGAATGGCCCATATCACAGAATCTCAAAACTGCAGATGCTGGCGGGGATGTGGAGAGAAAGGAACACTTTTACACTGCTGGTGGGACTGCAAACTAATACAACCTTTTTGGAAGGCAATATGGAGAAACCTCAAGGAACTCAACCTAGACCTCCCGTTTGATCCTGCAATCCCATTACTGGGCATCTATCCAGAAGGTAAAAAAAAAACTTTTATTATAAAGACACTTGCACTAGACTGTTTATCACAGCTCAATTTACAATCATTAAATTGTGGAAACAACCTATATGCCCCTCAACTCAGGAACGGATTGGCAAGCTGTGGTATATGTATACCATGGAATACTATTCAGTCATTTTTAAAAAATGGAGATTTTGCCTCATTTCTGTTAACCTGGATGGGGGTGGAACACATTATTCTTAGTGAAGCATCACAAGAATGGAGAAGCATGAATCCTATGTATTCAACTTTGACATGAGGACAATTAATGACAGTTAATGACATGGTGGGGGATGGGGTAAGGGGAGAGCAGACAGAGAGAGAAGGAGAGAGGGGGCGAGGGAAAGGAAAAGAAAAAACAAAGAAAAGAAAATAGTGACTAATTCTCACCTAAATTGTATTTAATTTTGACCAAAGTAGATTATTTGAACAGTAATTTTTAGTTCAGCTTCTTAATATGTTGTTTAGGATATTGCATCCTCATTTATAAGTGAAATATGCTTGTAATTTCCCTTTATAATAATATATTTTTTCCAATTTTAATATCAGGCATATACAGATGAAGTAGAATGATTTTGAAGTATTTCTTCTTTTTCTATTGTCGATAAGATTTGGCATGATCTGTTTTTTGAAATTATCTTCTATTTTTATTTATAAATATTAGTTGTCTATTTTTTGAGACTTTGGGGAAAAAAAGATGTTAACTGATGACTCCATACAGAACCTCAGAGTCAAAGCATTCTGTGATAAACATGCTTACTTTTATCTGACAATGTGAATGTTACTTTTTCCACATTATTATTATTATTGTTCAATATTTCATTGAGCAATCATCTGATTTCTTTTTGGACTGTATTTATCTTCATTCCTTCTTTACAAGGTTTTTGTTTCTAGTCCTTATCTTAAGCATTGTTATTGTTATTAAATGTTAAGCCTTTTTAATTTTGTGAAGGCAAAAAGCAGAAACCAAATAAACACATATATATGTATAGAGAAATTTTTTTTAAAAAGAAAATATTACAGCATTTTGAGAAATTTTATTGTTGTTGTCGTTAACTCTTTCCATGCCTAATTTGTTAATCAAACTTTATCATAGGTATGTTTGTATAGGAAAAATCATAGTGTATACAAGGTTCAGTACTATCCAAGTTTTCAGGCATCTACTTGAGGTCTAGGTATCCCCCAAGGATAAAACGGTACCACTATAAATTATAAGTAGAAGCTGTGTCTTTTCAAAGCCTATCAACATAATAGCCCACATGCAATGTCACATGGCTTGCAAGAACAAGTGAATGTTTCCCACCAGATTGCAGTTGAGATGATAATCTCAAGATCCTGAGGACTGACCAATGCCACCTTCACCTATGTCAGCCTCACCTGTTTGCAGCAGCCCCCACATCATTAACAACAATGGCCTCATCCTCCAAATTCCCCATCACCATGGATTCATTTCAAAGCCAATAAGGGCTTTAAAGGGCATTGTGTTATTGCCTCCTTTGACATTAAATACATAATCTATTCAAATGGCTGATCATGAACTTCAATCATACTAGACACCAAAGCAGTATCCATATCCCCTTTTAGCCAAATAAAAGTCTGTGGAAGTATTTCCTTTTCCAACCTGAAATAAGCTTCTTGCACAAGCCCACCCACAATTAAGTCTCACCAAATTGGGGTTTCTGAGCTCACTGGGCTGTGAGATTCAAGCACAGCAGAGGCTGGGAGGCATCTCACTTCTCAGGAGCACCATTTCACCTGGAATCTCTGTTTGTTTTGTTACGTTGGAAAAGGAATAGAACAGTCACTTTCCGTCTCTTCTGTGAGAGGCCCCTACAGCAAGGAGCGCCCCTTACATTGGGTCCAGGATGCTCAAGAATATGAAAGCACACACGTAAAACAATCGTGTCCTGACGCATTACTTATACTTGCTAAGGGCAAGGAATTCTGATATTCTCTTTTCTAATCCATTCCAATTCATAAAAAGAAAAAGAAAGACATTTATTTCTCAGCCCACGATTGAGGTCAGGGCCGTTTTTTTTTTTTTTTCCCCATAGCCTGTGGGCATGCTGCACAGCTTCCCATCCAGTCTCTTTAGTGCCATCTGCTGTGAACTCTGGGTATTGTAAGTGCCTTTTTTTTTTCCGAGGCAGAAATTTTATTTTTAAAGGAGATTAAATCAGAGGACACAGAAAACTTCTTTCCGCAAATTGGAAGTGATTAAAGGAACAGTTTAAATGAGTATCTAACACATTAGCCCAATTCTTAATTCTAAAGCCAAGCACTTCATATCCAATCCCCAAAGAGGAGCTTTACAAGCTACAGAATACCCCAATGATGGGAACATGGAGCTAAAAATGACCATGCACTAAGAGATTTCTAGAAAATGAAAATTTTAAATTTGAGATATTCTCAACTAGTACTTCATAAAAAGATGCAAAGCTGCAGTAATCTATCCAATGCAACACAGCCAGGGAGTCATTGCTCTATAGCCCTTTGTCAATTCTATAACATCTGTAATTTTTTTACTACACCAGCTCGTCACATGAATGTTGACTCTATCCTAACTTGTTCCAAAAGCCCCTCAAGATGATAGATAACACAATATTGTTGTAATGGGAACTAGAATGTAGAAATCACTTCTGCTTTTGGGAATGACATGGAATTCCCACTTTGACAAGCCACTGTAACTTACAGAATTTACTTTTTATATTCAATGGAGTAAAATATTTTTTACCAGTAAATACATATGGAGTTATAACTCTGGATTAATTTCTGACCAAAATGTGTTTTTGAAACAAATGCGTGTGGAAATATCTTGGTAATTTCTCCATAGTCTGCTTAAATAAACATAAAAGACCTTCATGGACTATTGACAAGCCAAGGATATTGGCTGACTGACTTTACTTCTGCCTTGAGACACAGTGAGCAATTTGAATTTCCTCAAAATATTACGTGTGTGAAAATAAAAACAGAATGAGGAAAACTTAAAAGTCAATAACACTTTCAGTCATAAATTTAAAAATGGGAATCTTTAGGAATGTCTAAGTGAAGAAAAACAATGAACTTATTGAAGGTGACATCTTTTTCTTTTTCACACTTTGAATGTAACAACTTAATTTTTCTACTAAATGATTTGACATTAATTTTCAGAAAACATAAATAAGGGTGTGATTTAATGATGCAGAGAGAAACTTAGTGAAATGGTGTTCACTGTAACATATACCCGCAAAGGATTCCAGAGAGGCCACTCCTGCATTCAAATTACAGTGTCACATGTAAGTTGTTATTAATTAGTCAAAGATGAGGGGAGGGGTGCTTCAGTTTCCAAGTACTATTTTGAGGGTGGCTAAGTTTTCTCTTTCTTTTTTGCCAGTTCATAATATGGTTAATATTTCAACGGCAAAGCCAAGAAAAGGGGTGTGGTCAATAGCTAATGGCTTCTGAAGAGACATTCAATGACTCTGACTTGCCCTAAAATTGTCAACCGGTAGGACAGGAGCTCCATTCTCTTAAAAGTCTCTTCTCATCTTGCAACATTTTCTGCCATCACTAACGTATGGTTTGTGAGTCTGAAATTTAACTGAAACATTTTTAATACACATTAAGAGTATCCTTCCCAGTGGGAATTGAAGAGGCAAGCAGTAAAGGTTAAGAAGCATGATTAGTCTCCCATTGATTTCTTGCACAAAGGCAATTTCTTTTGTTTTGGCTTATTTCTAAAACAACTGTCAAAATCAAAATGTCACATAGCTTGAAACATTAGCATGCTCACCTTATCTTAGGAGTGCATCACCTTCAATGTTTACATAAAAGTCCAGCTCAGTTGTAATCACCTGGAATTTACATCCTTGGTACTAAGCATATGTGATAAATATTACTCATACATAGCTCTGACACTTGAAGTGACAAGGTGTGTCTCTCACAGGCCCTCATCAGTTAATCATCAATAGCTACCTGATAAGTGCCCACTCTTCATTCAAGAGCAACCTGGTAGGTGCCAGAGGGTTATTTTTTTACCGACCCAAGTCAAAACCTATTCTCAAGTCAGTCCCCACAGGTTAGTGAGACAATGGTGTCCCAGTCAGGCAGCTGGGATGTCCTGAACTCCTGCTCTGTGCTCACTGTGGAGCTGGGTCAGCTGGGGTGCAGGTTGGGGCTGAGCTTCTCTGGAGGCTGGCATGTCGCAAGAAGAAGGCTAGAGAAAGCTGGGTGAGAAAATCATGCTTTATTTCCAACGTTTACATTTCTGTTGAAAGTATTGCTTTTAATAGAAAAAAATGCAGCACTGTGACTGTGTTGTTTACAATATAAGTATAGGGTTTATTTTTTAATTAACTTACAGAAAAAATTAAGTTAAAAATATGTGCTGTGATCAGCTAATTAAATTTACATCTAAGCCCCTCTGTAAGTAACTCCAAATATTCAAACTTTTCCCACCCTTTCCTTCCTCGACCTCTCCTCCTCTATCTACTCTGGAGGATACAAAAAATACATGTATAAAAATTGTTGGCGGTGCCTGTAGCTAAAGCAGCTAAGGCGCCAGCCACATACATACACCAGAGGTTCGAATCCAGCTTGCGCCTACCAAACAATGACAACTATAGCCAAAAGGTCAACTAAAACTGCCTCCAATTAATAAACTCTTATAAATAAAAAATTGTCCCAGAGGAACCCCCAATCTGGGAAGAAAACATCAACACATGGAAAAAGGGCCGCTATCACACAAAAGAGAATAAAATCAAACGCTGAATTTTGAGTGAAGACTTAAGAGCTGTGGGAGTTTTAACTTTAAATCCTGAAGATATAGAATGGCTGTGATAACACCATTAGCCGACAGCACATGATAATTATGCAAACTGGGAGACCCAAGTCAGGGAAAATGAGAAAAATCAAGTTGAGATACAGGCATTAAAACCTAAGGTGAAATTTTTCAATGGGGGAGAGTGAGTCAACTTTCAATCTCCTAACCGTCTTCACCTGCCCGCTTCCTACTATTCCAACCCAAGTAGTGACTCCCACAGACTCCCCTGCGAAACCAAAAGAGCCCGCCGGCAGCCCCCACCCCCAGTCACCTCTGCCCCAGCTGAGGAAATTGTGCAGTCTGTAACCTGCCAACTCAGCGCCTCTTCCATGGGTCACTCAGGGCTCCTGGCAGACCGTGGGCCATTGTCTTTTCATGGAGCAGACACTCCCTGTCCGACTAAGACTCAGAGCTCGAATGTGGAGAGGTAGCCACGAGACAAAGCTCACGTTGCCTACACGGGACAGCCTCGGTCGGCGGCCCTCGGGATGGGGAGCCAGTTTTGCCAGGAAAAGCCAGTGCCTTCACCCTAGAGGAGGCAATCATGGGAAATCCATCTCTGAGGCCAGATCTGTCGTTTGAAGATAATGAGTCATTATCTTCACTTAACGTAAAACTGACCTGAGTAAATCCTGAGGGTGACAGCGAGCAGCTGCAGCCCCCCGCACTAGCTCCTCTTTGCGGGGCTCCCCAAGCAAGCAGGTGCCAGCGCCGGAGGGCAGCCACCCAGGCGGAACACTCAGTCTCCAAACGCTGCTGGCTCTTGATATTTTAATTCCTCATCACTTGCTCTGTGCATATCCACGTTCTGTTACTCGTATCTCAAAACATCAAAATATCCTACCCGAAGTAAATACTGAGCCTCCCGTAACCCGAGATCAAGCTTCTCTGAGAAAGAACTGAGCTGCGTGGAACTTGCCACCCACCGTCTTTCCAGAAGTCCCCTCAATGTCTCCTTTCGCGCTGTGCGGCGTGCGCACCCGGAGGAGGGGTCGCAAACTTCACTGTACTTTCCTTTCTGAAGAATCTAGGCCTCCACCTCCCCAACCCCAAAACTGAATAACCTCCTGGCAGTACCCCAGTTGTGCAAACACGAAGAAGCGGGCTGACGGCCGGAGGCGCCCTCCCCTCTGCAGACCTCGGCCGCGCCGTCCAGGGCCGGCGGAGACGCCGCCACCAGCCTCCGCAAAAGCCGGACGGCCTCCCCCACCCCCACCGTAGCCCTGGGCACGTTGCTGAAAGTGGTAGAATCAGATTGGAAATCCGAGGAGGGGCTTGTCGCGTTGGCTAGTGAAGTTTAGAGGGTAGAAAGAAGCTGGGACTTCCTCGCCCAAATTCCAGAGGGAGCGGCACCCTCGTCCCGCGCCCCGCACCCGACGCTCCGCAGCGACACGCTCGCCGCCACTACGCCTCCGAGGCAGCAGCAATCTTCACATCGCCGGATGAACAAAAAAAATAAATAAATAAAAGCAGAACTCTCAGTGCACTACTGCCTAACTCGGTCGAGACAGCAAAACCTGCGACTATCCTTTAACCCCAGCCACTCTCCAAGACGCAGGGTGCTGAAGCCGGGGATCAGAATCCTCCTCGAGTTGAGACGCTCAGCCTCTCCCAGCTCGCCCTGGACCACCGCGGGACTCTAGGGGTTCTGGGGCGTTGGGGGTCTCAGAGGCCTCGGCGGGGGTCGGGTGTCGCTCGGGGTTCCCAAGGCCGGGGAAGTTCTGAGAACCTGGGAGGCGGGGAGAGCCCCGCCCGCGGCGCTGGGGGTGGCGGGGCCCCTGGGAGCCGCCCCCTCCGTAACTGTCCGAGTAGCTCCGGGGAAGAGGCGGGGTGTGGCGCGCGGTTAAAAGGCACAGCCACCCGAGACAGGTGTCAAGAACCCGCAGCTCTCGGCGCGCTCAGCTCTCCCGACTTCTAGCCAGTCGGCGGCGCCCCGGCCCGCAGCGAGAGCTGAGGCCGCCCGGCCCAGGCCCGGCCACTACCGCGCAGCCACATCGCCGCCCGCCCCGCGGCTCCTTGGTCCTAACACAGGTGAGTCCACCCGGCCGCGCCCAGCGCCCAGAGCCCGGGGACAGCCAAGACTAGGAGAGTTGGCGTGGGAAGGGACCCGGACCTCTGGAGGCCATAGAACCCGGTGAGGGTGCCCGGCCGGTGGTCCCTGGTGAACCGGGTCTACAGGGCGTTTTCGGAGGCTAGACGCAGGCGCACCGAGGTCCCACGCAGTCCCTGGGGCGGGAGCAGATGGCCAGGGAGAACTCGGGAATTGCAATCGGGCCGCTCGGGCGGGATTCACAGCGGCGCGCTGGGGACAGGGACGCGGTGGCACAGCCGGGAGCTGGACCCAGCCCGCGGGCCGCGCTCGGGGAGAAGTAAGCGGGACGAGGGCGGCCGCGGCGCGATTGTGTGGCCATAAGCAAAAGGCCTTCGGGGGACGTCCCGCACAGCAGCCTGGCTACCCATCTGCAGGCTCCACACAGTTCCAAGTGACCGAAAAGTTCTCTCAGAGTGAAAACAGTCTCGTGGTTAAGCCGGAAGCCTCCACTGGAGGAGACCGACCTTTGCCTCCCGCGCCACTGCCGCAGAGAAGGCGCTTGCGGAGGTCGGGCGCCGAGTGCCCGGAGCTCCCGGGGAACGCAGCTCCTCCCAGCCCCGGCCTGAGCCAAAATTGTGGCGGCTTCTCTTTGTCAACTCTGGAAGAGCGCTGTCTCAGGCTGTGTCCTCCAGCTGGAGGGGAAGCTCGAAGGACCCTTGTGCGGCTGAGAAACGTGTCCTTCAGGACGGTTGCATCAGCCCTTCCGTCTGCCTGCGCTGGAGGGGGGAACTGGAGGGAGACCGCAAACCATGCTTGTGGTCTGGCTTTCTGAGAGCCGGACACTGTGGCCATTTACCTGGGACTGTCTTGTGTGGGACAGCCTGTCCCCATTCTCCCTTTGAGTCCCTTTAGGAAACTACTGTGCTAAGCCAGTCGCGCTTATGGACCCCCAGGAGGAGATGGGGAAGCTAGTCGACCACCAGCCACCTAAGGGTAGAGAAGTTAGGGGGTAAAGATCTCCTTTTGCCTTTTTTGGAACGGGTGGTTCACCTGGCGCCTTCCCAGCCTGAACCAGCTCCTCAGCCTGCCTCTGGCAGTGCTCCAAACAGTGCGGGGTGGCACCAGCCAGCTGGGGACCTGCATATGACCCGCAGGGTCGGAAGGCCAGCAGAGAGTTCCTGGGGGTAGGAACAGTCGAACGCTGAGAACAATGTCATCCTGCTTGCCTGGTCCTCTTACTCCTGTCCCACTGAGGAGTCGAATTTGGTCCTCTCCTGAAAGGGCCTTTAACATGAGTAGCTGCGGCTCGAGCTTTTAAAAACATCAAATATAGAGTTTACTTGGAATTGTATTTTTCTCAGTTGATGGTAGCTGTCTATACAGGCAGTCTCCATGTTACCAAAAAAAGAAGTTCTATAGGTTTGTTCTTAAATTTAATTTGTACCTGAGTTGGAACAGGTATATTTACCTACCTGTAATAGCCCCTGTTCGTAAGTGCGGATTGTAGCTAAGTCGGAGGATTGTAACTTGGTGACTGCCTAGAGAAGGCTGGAGGGTCTGTGGCACTGTGGGAGAGGCAGAGGCGTGAGCCCCACCCCCACCCACATACCTGTGGCCAGGTGTAATGACCTAAGCCAGGGAGCACTGATTTCAGCAAGTATCCTGTTTTCCATTTAGTGCTGGTGAAGACCTAGGGTGTCTAATTCCACAAGGTGGCTTTATAAAAATCTTAATATAGCTCTCAGTGGTTTTGCTATTGGGACAGAACGAATCTAAGCTGTGGGACTTCTGGCAAAACATCCTGGTCCCCGGACAGGCCAGACTGAAATGGGTCAGTGCTGAACCTGGACTAAACCACTGTTTTGTCCAATGACATTTCCCTTTTTCAAGCTGAATATGGCTAAATGTGTCAGGAGTGTATTTCAATCTGATGTGACTTTCATGCTTGTGTCTCTCCCACCTCCTCTGGCATTGGAGAGGTTTCAGCCTGACCTTGGTGCCCCATAGCAGAACCTCAAGTAATAAGAGACATTCATCCCAAGCCTGCTTTGGGAGTTTATCAGGAAACAGGATGCAACTTGCCTAAAATGAGGAGAGGAGGATGCTTTCGAGAAAGAGGATTCACTACCAGCTTAGGGTAGAAAACAGATGATTCACCCGGATGTGGAAAGGATAGAATCTCATCTAGAAGAGGGAATGATTGTGACAGATTGGGTGTAACTATGAATCAGTGGAGACAGTTCACATCTTGCAGTGATGATCATCCACTTTCAGCAAGGAGTACCCGACCCCAGCCAGCTCGACTGCTGAACTGCAATGCAGTGTCAGCACTTCGTTGGGCCAGTAACTGGGAATCACTGAGTTGAAGTTTCTGCCGTTTTTCACGATGCATTACTTCACAAACATTTCTAAATTGAAACCATAGCCCACAACAAATATGTACAGTTGCAACTCAAAACAGGTATCTCTGAGTCCTGACTGAGCAGTTTATCCCAGTGTGACAGCAGGGCCACCAGCTCCTACCCAAAACCTACATGAAAGCCCATGTACACGGCAGCCTTTCTCCCTGAAGAGACCATTCCTACCTTGCTCCTTTCATATAGAAAAAGAAAGCAAGAGCTTGTGAAATTTGCACCTTGGAACATCTCAAATGTAAACCTAACCTTTCGTTACAACCATTTCATTGCTACATGCCAGGTCTGTGAAAATTAATTGAAATATTTTAAGGAAAGTGACTCTTCAGTGAGACCTGTGACAGCATTGGATTAAGTAGGCTCCTGTAAATTACATTTTAACCTCAAGAGTCACCTTTACTTGGCCTCTCGGCCATTAAGGCAAGGCTGGCCCATGTGTCAGCCTCTGTGTACAGGGCAGAACTTGGGGCTATAAGCAGAGCCCCATGTTGACTACTGAGTAACTTGTTGGGCATCAGGAAAACCCAAGGATGAACCACAGAGGATTCTATGGGTCTTGTCAGAACTCATTGGTGCTTTTAAGCAAAGAAGCATTTTGCTCAGTGCTCACAAATGTGTATTATATGTTAAAAGGTTGGGTGAATTACTCAGATGAACAAGCTGGCCTTGATTAGAGAACACATAAAAACATGTTCAGAATGGTTCGGGAACTATACATTTAATCCTATGACAAATTAAGCTAGTTTTGTCCTCGCCCTTTGGTGTTGTTGCATAAGAGTCGTGTTTGCTCAGGCAGAGATTTGAGAGTGCTTACCTAAACCCAGACCTGGAGTGATCTCCCAGGTTCATGCTGACTAGTGATTCCTGTGTTGTGTTCGCTTGCTTTTCCAGTGCAAAGTGCCCAGGGGAGAAGATGGATTGGAGCACCCTGCACACTATCCTGGGGGGTGTCAATAAACACTCCACCAGCATTGGGAAAATCTGGCTCACTGTCCTCTTCATTTTTCGCATTATGATCCTGGTCGTGGCCGCAAAGGAGGTGTGGGGAGATGAGCAAGCTGATTTCACCTGCAACACCCTCCAGCCTGGCTGCAAAAACGTATGCTACGACCACTACTTCCCCATCTCCCACATCCGGCTCTGGGCTCTGCAGCTGATCTTCGTGTCCACACCAGCGCTCCTGGTGGCCATGCATGTGGCCTACCGGAGACATGAGAAGAAAAGGAAGTTCATCAAGGGAGAGATTAAGACTGAATTTAAGGACATTGAAGAGATCAAAAGCCAGAAGGTCCGCATCGAAGGGTCCCTGTGGTGGACCTACACCAGCAGCATCTTCTTCCGAGTCGTCTTTGAAGCCGTCTTCATGTACGTCTTCTACATCATGTATGACGGCTTCTCCATGCAGCGTCTGGTGAAATGTAATGCCTGGCCTTGTCCCAACACAGTGGACTGCTTTGTCTCCCGGCCCACAGAGAAGACTGTTTTCACGGTGTTCATGATTGCCGTGTCTGGAATTTGCATACTGCTGAATGTCACTGAATTGTGTTATTTGCTAATTAGATATTGTTCTGGAAAGACCAGAAAGCCAGTTTAACACATTGTCCAGCTGTTAGATAAAAAATAGACAGCAGGAAAAGGATGAGGCCTCCTGTGCTTAGCTGTCAAGGCTCAGTCACCAGCATTTCCCAAGACAAAGGTTCTGATCATAACACAACCATATGAATTCCTGCAGGCCTCACAGTGAAACTCCAGGTGCCTCAACAGAGGTCTACTCTCCAAAACTTCAAAGTAAAGGGCTGATTCTATACCTGTATTAATTTTTACTAAAGTTAGTTCCAATGAGACCCTATGCCATAGGGGTCACTGATGTAAGGTTCTTTCATATTTGAAAGGAAGGATATCAGCAAAGGATATCCTCTTTCTCTGGGGACAAGAGAGAAAGACTGGGTTCTAAAAGGGATACCAAACAGGTATCCTCTTACGGTTTCCTTTGCCAATTTTCCCCCAAATTAAAGGTAAACATAGAGAATCTTAGTCCTTTTATCTGCTTTGGAAGTTTTAATCTCTAACAATGGACAAAGTTACCTAGTGCTTCAAACTCTATATACTTTTTTTTAAGTGAAAACTTTGAAATAAGATAAGTTCCTTTGATCTAAAGCTGTTTTGGATCTGATTGTTTGTTTCTCCTAATTCAGAGGCTCAGATTGTGATTATCTGAATGGTATTTAATTAGACACCGTGATTTAATTTCAAATATGGCCTTTTGGTTATAGATAATTTGCTGTGCAACCGAGAGGCTCTCTATCACGTTAATTGTGGGATGTTTCAAAATTTTAGGTATAATGTTATTTCAGAAATACAGACTAGATGTGCCCCCAGCTACTACCTGTAATGACAGGTTGGCTCAACATCTTTGCCTTTTCCCTTACTGTGGTAAATGGTAGCCAGCATCAGAAGGAATGCTGATTTAAGAGGCTGCCTGGGGATTTTATTGGCACAGTACCATTTAAAAGGGCGCAGACAAAAGGGGGCGGGAGGAGGGAGGAATTGCTGTTGTTAAAGGACAGATGGAAAGACCAGACTCTAAATTTTTCTAGTTAAAAATGAGTTTCATCTACTTCAAAAGTTTGTTTGCTTCTGTCGTCAGCATCCAATTGTTTTTAAGTAAAACTATAACTAATAGACATTTGAAAAGAACAGAAACTAGGCCTTAGATATTTAGACATTCTATAGGACAAATTAAACCCAAATATTACTATTATGCTCAACATGGTTTCCAAAAAATGGTACTAAATGAGGATAAGCATTTTCCTGTTCCCAAGAACGGTATTGTAAAAACATTTTGTAATAATAAACAATAGCTTTAATTACACACTTGTAACTAAAATAATTTTGTAATGCCTCAAATGTCATTTAAAATATCAAAATGTGAGTAATTCATATAATAATTTTTAAGATCCACTATAGTTTTAATAGAATAGCAAATTTTAATTTCATCTACAGCCATTTTTGTGTAAGTACATAAATATTTTACATTTCATAACACCCTGGTAAGTTATCAGAGTTGCTGTCCATCCTTATGGGATTCTTCTGCCCCAGTTACAGAAAAGTCTCTGTCATCAGAAAGATTGGCAGGGAAGGAAGGAAGGAAGATATCAGCCCAGCCAATTCCACACTCACTTCTAACAGGTTTATTGACCTAAAAAGAGCAGGTCTCAGAGACTGGAAATGCAGTTGGGGGAATGCTGAGTTGGGCTGATATGACCAGTTTGGCTCCTGAGTGAATCACAAAAGCTGACACCTTGAAATGTTATCCACAGCAAAGAATGTCTAAGGTATGAGAAACTCTTAATGTCTGTTTGTGTGTAACAAAAGCTGGTGTTATTACTCAGTGCCCATGACAGTGGGAAGTAAGCCCACCAAGCAGCCTGTCTCATGGGTCCCACAGGCCAGCCTAGCCCTCACGCAACCCTCCCTGAGACAGCCACCAACAGGTCTGTCCCCCCAAGTTATAAGCTTTCTATAAAAAGCTTCAAAGCATTTTACACATCAATAATTACACATGTTTTTATGGAGAACCACATACTTTTTCAATGGAAATTAAAAGGAAAAAAACCCACTTTCACCCAGGAAATAGAAAAGGGACAATACTCCTGACCTAACTTTCCAGGTGCTCTGCATTCGGTCTGTTAAGACAACACACAACTTCTAAAATAGATATATTCACTCCTATAAGCTGTGAAGATCATTACTCTCAAGGCATTAAAAGACTGGGCCAAAATAATTACAGGCTGCTACTACCAACCACTTTTAAGAATGGACAGAGAGGTCTGGCCACATGCCTGAGAATTAGAGCTTGAACTCTGAAAATGATTACCCTGAATACACCTCTCAAAGCATCAGTTTGCAATTTGTGCAGGCAGGAAAAGCCCTGGATAGGGGCCTTCCACTCAGCTGTGCCTGCACTGAGAGTTGATAATGAACTAAGAAATGGGTCTCAAACAGGTCTTCAGCAGATGAGACAGGTCAGAAGATGGGGAGAGGAATGGGTCAGGCCCCCTGGGGGACCAATGGAATGTTCTCCAGGGGCTGAGTGCCTCTTTCAGGCCTCTGATCATGTGATCGGATAGAGGACAGCTGGCAAACTCTGGGAGGGCCAAGTGGGGGAGCAGGGCTTACTCATCTTCCTGACTTCAGCATCCCCTTGAAAGCTCCCCAAGCTTAGTGGCAATCAAACAAAATATTTTATGTTAAACTCCCCACACAGGAAAGCACTAGGTAAAATACAATTAGCTTCTGTTTTCCACTGGGTGAATCCTGAGCCAGAAAGCTAATAGGTGATGTTTTGGATAAACTGGAAGCTGGAGAAAACACACATTTATACAAAGCCTGAAATGAGTGTGACATCAAGGCACGGGAGAGTAGCCACAGAAGCTGGGGGAGGGATGCTGAGGCCAAGTGCAGTAGAACCTCCTTAAAGTGACCACCCAAGGGTCTGTGACAAACTGGTCAACAGTTTGGCCTACAGAACTAGGCCAGCTGTACTGATAGGTACATGGAGTATATGTCCAATCTGTGAAAAGTAGGTCAACTTAAGGAGGTTTAGATAAGAATAGGGAAGAGGTCAGGTGTGGAGGTCCAGTGTATAACAGAAAAAAAAAAAGTGGTGACAGGTATGCTACTCTGTATTTTTTAAAAAATCAACAATCTAACAAAGAGGGTTACTGGCTCATCTGGTCAGAGTCTCAGGACTACCCTGGCCACACATCACCAAACCCCTCGTCCAGCCACACACACTGCTGAAGCAGTGGGCAGTAGGGAGTGGTATCCTCATGAAGGGATGGGGAGAAAACAGCAGCATGTCCTACCATGCAGAGGATGTGGCCTGCACCTCTCGAATTCTCAGACACAAGTTAATTCTGAAGTGGTAACCCTTGCTGAAGGGACCCCCAACACCCACCACGTTCCTGCACGTCTCCAAGGAGTCATGTCTTCTGATATTTACTGTGCACCAACTGAGTGCCAGGAACTGTAAGGCCAGGGCTGTGGCTGTGAAGAGAACTAAGTCTCAGCCTTCCCGTCAAGGGAGGCCAGATGGACAACAAATCTGGGTGCTGTTTGCTGAGGGGAAGTGCAGGGGAGGAAAGTGAGGGGACTTAAGGGGGACAGAAAATGTCCAACACAGGAAACTGCTATTTAACGTGAACTAGCCAGGGAAGGCTTCTCTACAGAGAGCCCTAAAGAAATGGAGCAGCTGGCCCACAAATTTCTTAGGGAAGTATCCCAGTGGGAGAGAAAGGCCAGGATGCCAAGGGCCAAGGAAGAGATGAGGCCAAAGAAGGGAGTGTCTGGGGCACTGTGAGACCACAGTGAGGGTCTATGATGGCAAGACACCTCCCCGTGGGGTGCTGGATAAAAACACCTGCCCTGCAGCATATGTCCTGCCCTCTGGTGGACCCAAAGTGCATCCATTTTCCACTGGAGAATGCTTCAAATAACTGAGAATAGATCTGAGTTCAACCCACACTTCATTCCCCAGCTATGCAGGCCCACGTTCCTCAACTGGTCATTCATTCACTCATTCAGCATTACAACTACTGTGTACCACCCTACTAAGTGCAAGCTGCTTTAAGTTTCCCTAAGAAAGAATAAAAGGTTCTCTCTGACTGTCAGGCAGTGACAGCTGTGCCAGGAGTCTCCTGCCCAAGGCAAGAGACATACTCCTTAGTCTATGAATGTCCTCCTAGAAAAGATGGGTGCTACGTCCAGTCACTGGCTCACTATTCTGGACACCACAGTATTGCTCCTTGGTCTCATTTTCACTAAACATCCCTGAAAAAAATGAAAAGGCAACCAATGTGATTTGTGTCATTATAGAATTAATATAGGGATACAGTTTCATTAAAAATTAAGTAATACAGAAGTATACAAAGTCAAAAGTGAAAAGCTCTTGACCTGGTTGCTTGTACCCTCACATTAACCTGAAATAAATTTACTTAAAATTAGAAAAAAATGGCCTCTCATATATGTGTATAATAAAGAGGATCATAAAATATATTACTATTTCTATGTCTAGAAATAAAATTACTTTTAATCTTAAAAAAAAGGTGAAAGTCTCATTTCACTCTCCTGCCCTGAAGTATCGGTATTAACATCATCCAATCTTTTCCCATGTAATTGCACATACTTATATACATATACACGCAAACATACATAACCATTTTAATTTGCATTTTTATGTCATTCTTTTATAGTTTCTCATTTAATAATATGCCTTGGAAATCTTTCCAGGTCATTGTTCTTTAACAATATACAGTATTCCATAGAATAAAGTCATGAGACAATTACATTTTTCCAATTTTTTACCCAGACTTCCCCTCCTATCCCCTGTTTTTCTAACCTAAATTCAGGGCTGTATGTTTTCCCTGTTATATTTTATTTTATTGGTTTTGGCTCATCCTTCTGGCCCATCCAGATCTTTTTGAACCCTGTCTTCAGCGTTTTAGCAATTCCTTCCAACTTTATGTCATTTAATGAACGTGCTTGCTCCATGGTCATTTAAACCAATAAAAATGTTGACTGTGGAATGCTTCCAAAGATTTCCTTCCAGTTTAATATTAGTTCATTTACCAACATGATTCAAGCTTAGAGTTTTAAGGTAAATGTACTTAGCCACACCTAGGTCACAAGTTTCCATCTTAATAGAATATTATGGCAGACTTTGTCAAGTATTTTGGAAAAATATTATTTGAAATGTTATTTCATTAACCATTTTAAAAACAAGTTTGTTGAGATCTTCACATGCGCAGAGCATGATTCTAGGCTTCTGATCAGCACAAAGATGATTTTGAAAGAGGTCACAATGCAGACGGCACGTGCAGATAAACAACGGTATGGTATGTGGCAAGCGAGATGTGACAGGCACACCGAAGCCTACCCACGGCGTCCAGGGCACGAAATAGTTTCTTTTAAGGTTCTTCAGGAACAGCTTAATGAAACTGCATCATGAAAGATGTCAGGATTTTCCAAGAAAAGACCTGAGGCTAGTGGTTGGTTTGTAGAACCTGCAGTGACTGAAAAGCCTCTCTGCTGCCATCTGCTGCCTATAAGGAGTAACTGCAGGGTGCTGCATCCTTGCCCCCCCACGCAGAGCCGCCAGGCAGCATGTTAAGAAATTCCGCCACCTCCACCAGAACAGTCTGTGTCACCCTGCAAAAAACTTCATTGTTTCTATTGTTCTGCAGTCTGTATTCCCAATTTGTAGATATCTGTCCATTGTTGTTTTGTTAGGGTAGTCACAAAAAATGAAAAACAAAAATTCACACAAGCATACACTGTGTCCATTCATAAACCGTACAATAAGCAAATTCAGTACAATCTCAGCAAACCTCTCTAATACCATCATTACAGTCAGTGGCTTTTCACAAAATTCTGATTTAGGTTTTTCCCCATGTTTCTCTAACTATTCTGTGGCTTGAATTTTGAAAGCTTACCATCTAGGACCATAAGTGCCATGAGCTCAAATTATTTCTTACTCAGCATTCATCAAGGATGGGAAAAATCTCTCACTGAAAAAAAAATGTTTAAATCATCATCTAGTATTAATATGGAAGCCCTCTAAAGACTGAGCATTACTCGGTTTTACTTCTTTTATATTCTTAGGGGAGGAAATCACCTAATACATTCCACTCAAATTTTTCACAGTCTGTATTAATTGTGACATCTACTTTTTAAACCCTAAAAAATTGGTTTGGAACAATTTTGAATCACAGTAACTCAAGAAAGCAAGACTTTTCCCCCATTTTCTCTGCCTTTTCCAAAAGAGAGAGATCTCAATTTGAAAAGATCTCAGTACATTCATGTTCACTGCAGCCCTATTCCCAGGAGCCAAAAGGTGGAAGCAACCCAGCATCCATCAATGGATGAATGGAAAAACAAAATGTGTGCATACACACAGTGGGCTATCATTCAGCTTTAACAAGGAAGGAAATTTTGATACAGGCTACAAGATGGATAAACCTCGAAGACATTGTGGTAAGTTAAATAAGTCAGATGCAAAAGGACAGATACTGTGTGATTCCACTTACATGATGTACCTAGAGTGGTCAAAATCATAGAGACAGAAAATTGAATGGTTTCCAGGAGATGGGGTGGGGGGATGGGAGTTAGTGTTTAATGGGTGCAGACTTTCAGTGTAGGAAGATGAAAAGTTCTAGAGATGGCGTTGTGAGTGTGCTCAATCACTGAACTGGACACTTAAAAATGGTTAAAATGGCAAATGTTATGTACCATATTTTTACCACAGTTTATAAAAATGGGGGGAAAGTGAAAAAAAGAGAGACTTTTCTTAATACAAAAGACAGTGAATGGGCTGCACTCAAAGACACTGATTGTGACCACAAGCATGTTAAGATGTGTTCTGAACCCAGGCACATCAAACACTGTTAACATCTCTATCCTACTTTATTAGTGCTGTAACGCACCACAACAAATTCCTAACCCCATATATATTAGCCATAAGCATTAAAGTAATAGGACAAGTCTGAGCACACAGCTGAGTCTTACCCTGCCTCATGAAAAACAATCACATTCAAGTCTGGTCAAGCTCTTGAGGGAAGAAGTACAAAAAATTACTCCACCTCAAATTCCAGTGGCATGTTGGAAGTTACTTTTCCTAATCTCAAAAATACTTATTGTATTCTCTATAGCCCACACCAGGTAGATTATTATCAGTAAAAATTGTTCTCAGGAATGTTCATTAAAAGTGGGAGAGGGGACCTCCCATGTCAAGCTTGTAAAAGCTCATATTTCTCCAAGTCCCTGTGTTGTTAAGAAACTTATTTTCCAAAGCTGGTATGAATTATAATTCCTTTCACTAACCCTGTCCATGAATTATTTCTTTTTTTGGTGGGGAGACAGAGTCTTGACCTGTCACTCAGGCTGGAGTGCAGTGGCATTCTCACAGTTTACTGGAACCTCAAACTTCTGTGCCCAGCCTCCTGAATAGCTAAGAATATGGGCATACCACCAGGCCCAGCTAATACTTCTTTTATTTTTTGTAGAGATGGAATGTTGCCATGTTGCCCAGGCTGCCCCCATCTTTTAG
>CAUYTI010055492.1:0-17943 GCA_963575145.1 Galago senegalensis | reverse complement strand
CCCATCTCCAGATGGGCAAGGGACTTGAATAGAAATTTCTCCAAAGAAGACCGGCGTACGGCCTACAGATACATGAAAAAATGCTCACCATCCTTAATCATCAGAGAAATGCAAATCAAAACTACTCTGAGGTATCATTTAACACCTATGAGTAATTGTTACCGAGCAAGTTAGCACAGTGGTCTGCATCTGTACAACGGATAATCCAGGCAGAAAAACTGGCCAGTTTCCTGGGCCCCGACAGATATCAGCTGAATGCTGGGCCAACACAGACCATCTGGTGCTAAACCTGAGTTCTGGGAAATGGAGCACACAACCACCTGGGTGACAGACTTTTTTCTTAGATACCCAATGCAGTTGAAAGATGTAAGACATAATGGTCCAACGTATGAAGTCATTTAACTTTCATTATGAGAGGGATCAAGGGTACTACATGTTTGCTATGGGAAGCTGGAATAAATTGTACTACACAGATTGGCTTTTGGAGGCCCATCTCCTCCAGTGATAGGGCGTGAAGCACTATGTGAGTCTGAGTCATTTCACTTTGGTCAATCTTTGCTCTGTTTTGGATCCTGCAATGAAAATACACAGAACCCATTTTTAGGATTGAGACATAAATCCAGAAGATCAAAAATTAAGTCTGGAGTTTGCTGTTTCATCTTACCCCTAGAAGGGTTTAAAGAAAAAAAATTTTTTCCCCTGAAAACCTCATGTTAGCTCTACAATCTTTGTGTGTGGAATCACATTGAAGTATGGTGGGACTAGAATGTGAACCATCTTAAATCGTATTTTTATCAATGCCATTACTTTATTTAGTCATTAATTTGACATCCCATCAGTATCCACTGAGCATCTTCCCTGTGTGGCCTCTGTTCTAGGTGTGATGAAGACAAGTTGTAGTAGAAGCATTTCTTTTCCTGGTCTCTCAGTCCTGCTCCATCTGTATCTCTTTATCTGTATCCTTCTCTCCCTGACTTCTGAGATCTTGGAAGAGCCCATGGTCTTGAGACCTCTTATCTTCTTCATTTCTACTCATTTCCAGGTTAGGGGTTGGCTTTTTTTTTTTTTTTAAATAAATGGTCACACAGTAAGTATTTTAGGCTTTTGCAAGGCATGCAGTCTGTGCCACAAATTATTCAAGTTTGCTGTTGTAGCACAAAAGCAAACATGGACGACAATACAAAGACGAATGCACAAGTTCTAACCAAACATTTTAATTAAAACAGGAAGGTGCCTCGATTTGACTATAAGTCATAAACTGGGGATCCTGATCTCAGTAATCTTGATCTGGTGCTTTAAAGCCATGTAAATTCTAAGGATCCATAAATCCATACTACAAGCTCCATCTATGTCTGTCCAGTTGCCTACTGGATATCTCTGTTTGGATACTTACAGGACTCTCAAACCCAGCATATCCAAGACAGAATTTCTGTTTCCCTCCTCCCTTTACAAACCTAATTTCTCCCCTCAGTAAAAGATTGCTCATTCTTGACCTCAGTAAATGGTGATCTCTGGCCCATCCAGTTGCTCAAGCCTGAAATCATGGAGTTGTCTTTGATTCCCACCTTTTCTAACATCCCTTCGTCTTTCTCAGCAACACCATTGGTGCTACCTTGAAAATATGTCCTGAATTTGACTGTTTTCCACAGTCCATTCTTTGGCCTCTCTACTTCGCACATAATCCACTCTCGCCTAGACTCCAATAGTTTCTTAACAGCTCTTCTCCCTTCTACTCATAACCTAATCCCCACCCAGTAAAAAATCCATAAGAGCTTCCCATCTCCCCTGGCATAAAGCCTAATATCTGTATCATGGTCCTCAAAGCCCCACTTGGTCTTCTCCTGACCTCTTCACTTCCTGATTTTTTGCTATTCCTCTCACGTCTTGCTCTCTGTCTGTCACACTGGCCTTGCCTCTGTGACTCCAAACCTGGAACCTGCTCCTATCTTAGCGCCATTGCATTGTTTTTCCTGGGAAGCTCCTTCCTTCAGGTAATCACATGTATCTCTCCACCAGTTCCTCAGCAAGGTCCTCCCTACCCTCCCACCCTGAATAGAATAATACCCTTTCATTTTCTCTCCCCTTACTCTACTGTAGATTGCTCAAGAACCACAGTGCCATGACCTGATGCAGTATTGTGTACATATTTATTTATATTCACCTCTTCTACCAGAAGGCAAGCTTTGCAAATGAGGAACGTTACCATTTTGTGATCATGCTGTTGGTGTGTCTTGCACAGAATGTGGCACTCAGCAGGTACTCAGTAACTGAATCTGTTGACTGAATAAAATAAATGAATGAATGAGGAAAGGGAGATACACTTCTTTTTCTTATAAAGCTTACCGTACAGTAGGGTGATTCAGAGTAGTACGTGGTCAAATAGGATGGGAAGATGCTTTATTAAAATGGAACAGAAACTCTGGAGCTCTATTCTGCCACTAGATTTTGGTTACCAGAGAAATTGAGATCTTAATGGAGACCTCAATGATAAATGGAACTTAATCACCTCATTCAAGGCATGGCCTTCTGAATGTGCTGAGGCCAAGAGAAGCTGACAGGCTAAGCCAATGGAGAGACTGAAAGTGATTTTTTGCATTGCCTCTCTGTTACCTGAATTAATATTTAGTATCTGCATTTTTGTGAATTTTAAGCTAAGTAAATTGTTTAATTGACTCATAATTTGTTAAGTGTGATTATTGGGTTGTAATTGTCCCTGCAGAGACAGGAGCTATGAAATTGGTGACATTTACAGTGGCCAGAACTTTCTGTTAGTAACCTACTGGGCCAGTCTCCCCCAACCCGGGAAGACCCTGTGGCTATTCCTCAGATATAACTCCCTTAATTCTTTGCACTCACCTGAATGAATATACTGTCCTGGGGAGATTCAATTGTCTTGGATTGTCAGGGGGAACTTTTTAATAACAGAAATTAAAAGCCTAAATGTTAAGGAAAAAAAGGTTAATAACATTAAGCCCTCATTCTTTCCCCCTGCTTTGCCAGAAATGCAATTTCATCACACTGTTCACGTACAAAATACATACGCCAAGATTTTCTTCTAGTCTAAATGTGCCAGTGCTTTTAGCATGTCCACATTCTCATTTTAAGCTCTGCAAAACCAGTAGGAGTAGGAATTATCCCCATTTTACCTGGGATAAATTGTTTTCCTTTCTCTTGGTGATGGTATCCCTGCTTTAAAGCTCAAAAAGAATTAATTAATGAGACACCTATTGCACATTGACAAAACATTGCACAACGGTGTCTTAAATAGGGCTATAATCATAATAATGCATTTCCCACAATAGACAGTAATTCCGGGAACTGTTCAAGACAGGTATTCACAGCCAGACTAGGCAAGCCCATGCTGCTCACATCACATGCGTAGTAAGAGGTCTGTAAATTACATGAAGCCATTACATTTCACTTCTGACCTGCTAAAAGGATATGGAAAACATTTCATATTCTGTATCTCTCTTTCAGACAATTGATGTCAAGTCTCATGTCAGTGAAATGGATCCCAAACTAATCTCTAAAGAAAGAAAATTATGGGGTATAGAATTTAGAAGAGAGTATAGGTCTAATGCAGTGAAACTAATGAAAAACTGTTTTGGAAATAATAATTTTTTCCTAATAACTTTATATATCTATATTAATTTAAAAACAGACTCCACAGATTTTAGATAACTCTTTTACCACCACCTCATTCATTCATGATCATTGTTATGGACTGAATTGTTTCCTCTCCAAATTGACAAGTTGAAGCCCTAACTTCCCATGTGATTGTACTTGGAGGTAGGATCTTTTAAGAGGTAGTTAAGGTTAAATAAGGTCATTAGGGCAGAGCTCTAACCTATAGAACTGGTGTCCTTATAAGAAGAATAAGACACAGCAGAGAGCTCTCTCTCTCTAACAGGTGAAGATACAGGCAGAAGGCAGCTGTCTGCAAGCCAGGAAGAAAGGCCATGCTGGAAATAAATTCTGGCTGGACTTCCAGCCTCCAGAACTGGAGGACTGAAGGACTTCCAGCCTTCCAGCCTCCAAAATAAATATATTTCTGGTGTGGGTAAGCCACCCGGTCTGGGGTATTTCACTGTGGCAGCTTGAGCAGACTATCAAATCACTCTGGGAATACAGAACACATGAAGAATGTGAGTCTTACCCTCCAGGATCCTTACATCACAGACCTAATATGCTTAAAATACTTCAAGAGTCATATGTATATTTGTTGAGTAATGATGTTAGGTGTGAGGGATCAGATGACTTAATGGTTAGTGGTTCTAAGCTGATGGGATAAATAAACTGGGCAAGCAGGTATAGCAGGAAATGTGCCAGGGAAGGAACGAGTCAGCCCTGGTGAGTGGAGGAGACCCTGAATTTAACAAGGTTTTCCCTTTTATGCTAATTCCCCAATTTTATGCTAAGTGGGGGGTGGAATATTTATGTTTTTTCTTTGAAAAGGGTTGATGATTTCTGGAATTGGGAACCCTTTCCTTTCTAGCCTTGTAAGGTAATATCTGGGGGTTGCCGTTGTACTAGTAAGCTGTCAGAGCACTGGTGGGCGTGATTCTTTTCTATGTTAATGAGGGTCAGTCATTTAGGGACATGGTTACCCCAACTGTGGGCATGCTTCAAAGAGAGGCTTTGATAATATGTCCAGTATGTCGTTTCTCTATTTCTTTCTGGTTGGTCAGTCTTTGCCTTGGAGACCTCTTTGGTAGACCAAAAAAACATCAGGTCAGTCATTGGGAACTTCTTTGCAATGTCATATATTCTTTCTTGAGAGCCCCCTCCTGGTCAATTTGTTCCTCCTAGTAGGCAAAGCATCTCCTAGCATCCTCTGTTTTCAATGGATACCCTTCGACAAAACATCTGTTCTCTTTCCTCCTTCTCTCTACCTACAACATGGTAGGATTTTTTTACACATCTTACTTCTAATGAAAATAATTAAGTGAAATACCTGGATGCTGTCTTTTGAATATTATGAGATATACCTAATTGATGGACACACAGGACACAGGAAAGATGACCAATTGTTTTGATTGTTGGGACTAAGAGGTTGCTAGGATGTGGGACTTTTGGTACTAAAACCAGTGATATGCTAGATACACTGGTACAAGCTGGACAAGGTCTGTGCTTGTACTCTCGTGGCCAACAGTATTTATGGCAATTGTGCCAGTAGGTGCAATTAGTGCCTTTCCAGGGTTGAGTAATCATAGCAGTAATTTTAACAGAGCTATTTTAATATAAAATTTGCTAACTAGGTATAAGGTATGGTTGATTAGGAAATGAACTATAAAGGCAATACCCCCAAAGAATATGAATATATAATAAAATATTTTATACATTATTATGTATGTGTGTACATACACATACATATACACACACACCCCTCGTAGGACTTGTGAATAGAAGGAAGCTGTTGGGATTATTAAAATTTAGTTATTAAGATGCTTAGAGGAGAGGTCCTCTGGGCTGGGACCCAGACTCTCGAGAAGGGATTCTTGTCTGGCTGGTTGGTGCTGGCTCTGGGGAGGATGAACGAGGCTGGTTGTTCACATTGAGGTGCTGTAAAAACTGCAAACTGGAACAAACAGCCACTGCTGGGGTGAAGGAGCATTGTTTGAGTGATGCTAGTACGAGCAAAGATAAAAGTGGAAGAACAGTGTTCCTTTTTACTCTCAAGACTTACAGTTACTTTCTAGACCCCCGTTTGGAGGAACCCAACAGGGATCAGCCATCAGAGCAGTTTTTGCAGTTTAGCATTACAGAATGGGCTACAGGATGTTTGGTTAGTAGTTGAGATACTAGCCTAGTAACTAATTGGGAAGTGGGTAATGAAACACAAGAAAGATGTTCAAAAGGTGCTTGACAACAACAGATATGCCAAAAGTTCACTACAAAGTGATAATCTGTCATAAAGCCTATCCAAGAGAGGAGGAGGACTCAGGCACACATAGACATTCTTCAAAAACTGCTCTTAATCACACTGCAACAAAGATATTTGTACCAGAATGTTTATTGCAGCCCAATTCATAATTGCTAAGTCATGGAAGAAGCCCAAGTGCCCATTGACCTATGAATGGATCAATAAATTGTGGTATATGTACACTATGGAATATTATGCAGCCTTAAAGAAAGATGGAGACTTTACCTCCTTCATGCTTAAATAGAGCTGGAACATATTCTTCTTAGTAAAGTATCTCAAGAATGGAAGAAAAAGTATCCAATGTACTCAGCCCTACCATGAAACTAATTTGTAGTTTTCATATGAAAGCTATAACCCAATTATAGCCTAAGAATATGGGGAAAGGGGAGAGGAGGGGAGGGGAGGGGGGAGGACAAGTGGAGGGAGGGTGTTTGGTGGGACCACATCTATGGTTCATCTTATGAGGGTACATGTGAATCTTTCTAAATGTAGAATATAAATGTCTTAACACAATAACTAAGAGGATGCTATGAAGGCTATGTTAACCAGTCTGATGAAAGTATTTCAAATTGTATGTAAAACCAGCACACTGTACCCCATGACTGAATTAATGTACATAGCTATGATTAAATAAAAACAAACAAACAAAAGTGCTACAGGTGGTTAGAAACTAAAGGGACACACACAGCAGCAAGAAGTGTCAGCTAGAAACAAAAGAGGAGGCACAAATTTAAAAATTTAGTATTATTGAGGCCATTATGCATGGGAACAGCCTGTTTATTTCAACAACTATTAAAAGTTACAAGGAGGGTGGAAAGGAACTACGGTTGTGCCAGGTATCATGCTAAGTTCTCTATGCATCATTTAATCATTAGGATAGGGGTCATGATGGAGGCACTCCATTTAATAATAGAAGAAACAAAATTATAAGGAAGTTAATTAATATGATCTGGGTCATGTCATTAAGTCATTTTTGGAATAAGAATTTGAATTCTGATTTGTCTGGCTTAACTATTTACGGTAATTGATGCTTATAATAGTGGTCTTGGAATAATAACAAAGCTACGACTCCATCACTTTTCCTATTTCTCTCACTCACATGGATGGGAGGAAGACTGGGAGGTAACAAGGGAAAAAATGGAGCCAATCAGGAGGAGAAAGAAAAACTTCACTATTCAGGGAACATAGGAGGTTCCCTTTTTGTCCTCTTGCCCCCATGTCCACAGGTATGAGATCCCTGACTGGAGAGATGAAATGGTGTGAATCTAGCAGCCCAGGAGGAAGCAACCTTATCAAACACAATTATTTTATTTTATTTTTTTTGGGGGGGAGTATAACTTGTCTTATATTTTGCTCTCATTTTAACTGGAAAGATCAGGTAAGAATCTAGTTTTGGGTTGAGTTTATCCCTAAACTAAGAAAAGATTAGAATGAGCCCTAATGAGTTGGTTTTAGAGATCTGATTCTACCCAAATCTCTGGGCTCAAGTTAAAGATGAATTTTAAGTTTCTACATTGGCTAGTCCAGTCTACAGGGTAAGTTTCTCAGTCAGTTTTCTGCTTGCATGACAGAAAACCACATACTGGGTAATCTATCAGCAATAGATTTCTATTTGGCTAATAGCTCTGCAGGCTGGGAAGTCCAAGAACATGGCACCACCATCTACTCAGTATCTGGTGAGGGCCTTCTTGTTGCATCACACCATAGCAGAAGGATAAGAGAGCAAATGCATGAAAAGACAGAATCCCTTTTTAAGGCCCCCCTTTTAAAGACATAAAATCCCCAAATGTAGGTAGAATCCTCATGGCCTAATCACTTCCAAAGGTCTCACTTCCTACCACTGTTACAATGGAAATTAAATTTCAACATGGGTTTTGGAAGACATTTAAATTTTAGCATTTCACTCTGGACCCACCAAGACTCATGTTCTTCTCACATACAAAATACATTCATTCCATCCCAGTAGTCCAAAAAGTCTTAACTTATTCTGGCACTGACTCAAAAGATCAAAATCCAGAGTCTCATGCAAATCACATATGGATGGGACTCAAGTCATAATTCTTTCTGATCAAATTATCCCCCAGCTGTGAAATCAAAACAGTTTATCTACTTGTAAAATATAATGGTGGGACAGGCATAGAATAGACATTCCCACTCCAAAGGGGAGAAGTAGGCAAGAAAAGAGGGATAACTGGTCTCACATAAGCTCATGACTCAAGAGGATGAAGAGCATTAAAATTTGAAATTCCAGAGTAATTGTCCTTGACTCTAAGTTCCACAGTGTAGGCACACTGGGAGGGGGCTGGCCTCCAAGGGATCAGGGATTCCTGGTTGCATGGATTTGTTGGGCTCAGTCCATTCAGCAGCACTAATGGGTTGGAGTCTCCTTCTTGAAGCTCTTCCAGGCTTATACTGAAAGCTGGTGATCCTCTAGTTCTGGGGTGTCTGAGATGGCCTTCTTCCCATAGCTCTATGAGGCATTGCACTAGTGGGGACTCTCTGTGGTCGCTGTGATCTCAGTAGGGCCTCTCTGCAGTGACTCTGGTCCTGCAAGTCAAGGTCTCTTTCTTGACTCCTGGAATGTCTTCAACATCCTTTGAAATCTAGGTGGAAGCACTCATGCCCCCACCGCTCTTATGCTCTGTGTGCTTGTAGAATTAGCAAAACATAGACATTGCAAAGATTTACTACTTCTTTCTTCAAAGTGGTGGGTTCAAGCCACTTGAGTCATGGCTAGGACAGCTGAAGAGCACTTAGCTGGAATATAAAGAACAGAGACCTTGAGTCTTCTTTTCCTTTCCTTTCCTTTCCTTTCCTTTTTCTCTCTCTTTCTCTCTTTCTTTCTTGTAGGGCTTTGCTCTGGTACTCAGGTTGGTCTCAAACTCTGAGGCTCAAGAAATCCTCTTGCCTCAGGCTACCCTGACTATCTGAGATTACAAGCATGTGCCACCATGTAAGGCATAAGGAGCAGAGTTTTGAGGCATCCCTGGGCAGTGAGCCAGTGCAGGGCATTGTGGGGTTCTTCTTCTAAAACCACTCTGCCCTCCTAGAGCTCTGGGCTTGTGTTGGAGGGGGCAGCCTTGATGATCATTAAGGTTTTTCACCCCCTAATGAATAGTATCTGGCTTTGTTTTACCATACCAATTTCTGTCTCTGTCTCTGTCTCTCTCTCTCTCTCCTTCTCTCTCTTTGTTTTTTTTTTTTTGTAGTTTTTGGCCGGGGGTGGGTTTGAACCTACCACCTCCAGTATCTGAGGCCAGCACCCTACTTCTTGAGCCACAGGTGCCACCCACCATACCAATCTCTTTAGCAAGAGATTTGCACTCCTAAACATACCTTTTCATTTTACATAGCCAGGCTACAAATCTTTTTGTTCTGTTTCTCTTTTAATTATAAATCCTACCTTCAAGTTATTTTCTACCTTTCTCATCTCACTGTATGCAGATAAAAGTAGTGACTTACCAATGCGTTTCTGCTTAGATATTTCTTCCACAAGATATCCTAGTTTATCACTCTTCTGCATTCTACCAAGCTCTTGGGTGTGGACACAATTCAGCCAAGGTCTTTGCACCTGTCCAACAAGGATGCCCTTTACTCCAGATTCCTCATATCTATCTGAGATTTTTTTCAGAATGGTCTTTGCTAAAATGTGGAAACAGCAGTCAGGGTTGTCCTTGTGGTTCATTCCTGCAGGGTGTAGTAGGGCATCCATGGCTCAGAGTGGAGTCAGCCCAGTTTGGGGATCTGGTATCAGAACATTCCTTACACACGATATAGTCCTCATTATCCAATAACAGCTTTCCTAGCAACATTGGTACTATTTTGACTCTTTGTTTTTCACTTTGTCTTTGTTTTAAATTGGGTTATAACCTGTTGAGAAAGAGAGGTAGAATTTATTACATCCTTTTGAATTGAACGATAACTATCCAAAAGCACATAAGTTGTCTTTTTCCAGGTTTTACTTTAAGACAATAATCTAAAATTACACTAGGGATATTAAAAAGGAAAAAAAAAACAACAGAAAATATTTTCTTTGTTTTTTTCTGAACAATGTGCATAATTATAATTTTTAAAATCTCAGTTTAGCCTACATAAGTTTTTACTTTTTTATTTGATATTTAAAAGTCTTGGTTGTAAATGTAGGAACAAATTAATAACCATGATTATGTTATATTGTTCCTAGATAATAAAACCATATGTAAACTATTATTTTATAAAGTCATAGACTTTTAAAAGCATCTAGATAATTTAACATTTTAATTTTTATTTACAAATACATTTAATGTTTAACCATAATTTAAAAGGCCTATAATCTACAGTGAATCAGATGAAACTAGAGTTATTTTCCTTTTTCTTATTATTGAGTTCCTTACAAATATCATGTATCTGTGAAAATCATAGTTTTAAAAAGTCATTCATTGTCCCTTTGCTCAGTGGTAACTACTGCTAACTTTTTGTCTATATTATTCGAGGCTATATTCAATGTAATAATCACAACACAGGACAAACACATGTACACACACCCCCCCCCACTGTCTATTTTCCAGTGAAGAAAATCAAGTCTCAGAGAGGTTGTGGGCTTGACTAAATTAATCTGGCTTTTGCCAATGTGAGACAAATATCAGGGCGCTTACATCCATTCTGGAAATGGCTCAAGAAATCCTCCTTAGTAAAATGCCTCTAAATATTGAAGGGTCACTGTATTGACATTAGCTTTTGTAGAAGTGAAGAGATGCTCTCTAAGGCTCCTCATTAAAATGATAAACACCAGAAGTAGGATGGCCCTAGGAGAAGAAGGTAAATCTCACCAGGATTAGCACACCTTGGGGAATCAAGCAGCTCTGCAATTTGGAGGAGATGCAGCTTCCATAAAAGACAAACTGTAAAGGCACTGCCACTTCTCAAAGGAAAAAAGAAAAAAAGATGAGAGGAAAACAGACCAAATTACATCATTTGGGAAAATATAACTGGTGACATTTGATAGAGAATTCCCTGTGGAAAATGTGCTGTCACTAGATGTAGAATTATTTTAAAATTTCTCTTTTTTAGCTGGCTCAGGATATAGAAAAATGCCATATTTGAGCCTGATCATGTGCAGCTTAAGAGTCATCATGTGACAGAACTCTTTTTTCACCCTCATTCTTTTGGAGGGCTGAATCTCCAAACCACTCTAAATCTGACAAGTCTAGGGGAAGAGATCTAAAATAAAGGTAAAGAAAGACAAATACATCAAAATTCAATTACATTGGGGAATTTGATGCTGTAGAATTCAATGTGTTTTTCTATGTCTTGCCATTTTAAAAAATGTTTACCATAGGTAAAAGTGGCATGTTTATAACTTAATTTGAAATTGGTAATGTTTCAGAAATATCTGAGATCTTTATAATGTTTTTTTATGGAACTTGTCATGGACTGAATGTGTTTACCCAAATTCATGTTGACATCTTAATCTCCAATATGATGTTATTAAGATGTGTGGCCTTTGGGAGGTAATTAGGTCATGAGGATGGGGCCCTCATAAATGGAATTAGTGTCCTTAAGAAAATCTAGAACTTGTTCTAATGTGATATAATCAGAAGATGGCTGTCTGCAAAGTGGCTTTGCTCTTTCCTTGATTTCAAACTTCTCAGCCTCCAGAACTGTGAGAAAGGTGTGTGTTGTTTAAGACACTCAGTCTGTGGCAGCCTGAACTCAGTGAGACAGACCTGAATTTGGATATTGGGATAGTCCACATCCCTTCTCTGTAGGCCCTCTGTGCACTTGGGACTCATCCAGACGTTGGAAGTGCTTCCTGTCACTGGGACCACATGCAGCACAGTGTTGTGTTCATTGTGCAAAATTCTTCTCTTCAAGGGCACAGCCACTTTGATGGGCATTTTGATATGAATTTAACAGAAACTGGATTGAATAGTCAGTTGTAGAGTAGCACAGATCATGACATGTCAATCAATTAAAACCTCATGTTATTTCTAAAAATTTCATTTTCTTTTGATGATATTCATGAAAGACATGCATCTTTATTATAGATCAGAGGATTCCAGCCCAGTAAACCTCCATGAGAAACTTTAGTCTTAAACAGTCACCAGTCTCCTGGATTCCCAGTGTGAAAGTGTGTGTCACTCCTTGTAGAGATAGACACACACATTCACAAACATACAAAATAGATTTATGGTCCATACTGTTTGTAACTTTTTAACTCAATCTTTATAATAGAAATATTTATCCATGTCATCAAATATTAAAACATAATTATTAATGGATCACAAATATTCCTTTGTATGGATGCTACATCCTATTTATGCTTGAGGTTTAGGCTGTCATACATGTAAGATGTTTTTTTTCTCTCTCTTTATAAGTAACCCTGTTGCTAATGCCTTTATTAATAAATAATTTTTAACCTTTATTTCCTCATAATAAATCCCTAGAAGTATAATTAGTAAGGCAAATATTATAGAGATTTTTAAGGATTTTGATGAATATTGATAAATTACATATAAAAAAAGACGTAGGTAACATTTTCAACAGTGGCATATACATATCTACTTTGCCATAACCTCACTAATCATGAATACTATCAGAAGGATAATTGCTCACTTGATGAGCTATAAATGAAGCTAGCATTTAAGGTCTTTTGGTTTGCACATTATGGAACGCTAAGAAATATTTTTATTGTCCACATGTATTTTTTCCTTTGTGTATCAGCATTTACCATTTTCCTATTGGCATATTCATCTCTTTCTTCTATGTAATAGCATTTTGGGCATTAGGAATAATGACCCAGTGTAGGCTGTTTATGGTATACCAATTTCCTTATAGTGCTTTTCAGATTTTGCTTTTGGAAGCTTTTGTTGCATAAACATTTAAAATTTTTATGTGATCAAACCCATCAATCTTTTACTTTATGTTTATTTCTATGCTTGGAAGTGCTTTCCCTACTGTGAGACAGATCTTTACCTGAAACCACACATAAAACTCTGTTTTACAACTGCTGCTGTTTGTAGTGGTTCTCTTGTGCAAGGGCGCACCTTGTGAACAAGGTGAGCTGTGTGCCGAGGGGCGACGCTCACTTCTGCTTGGGCTCTGAAGGCTTTTCCTCTTTCTAGCAACTCCAAGCAGCATGGCTGATGCGAGGAAAGACAAATCATCAGACTTTGAAGGATTGTCTTTGCCGGCTCTGGGAGGAGATGCAGCGTCTGTACAAACTGGCCTCCATGGTGCAAGCCTCCTGGGCTCCATCCTTTACAGGGAGGCCAGGTCTTGCTGGCCATTCTGCTTCTTCCTATCTCTTTAGTCAAGGGAGGGGAATAAGGAAGAAGGCAGATTTGTGAGAAAGAAGCCATTCTTCTGTGAGCCTTATCTATCTTTATATTTATATTTCTCCCACCTTTCTCTGAGCTGAGACTCAAAACACAGGCTCAGATTCTTAATTCTCAATTAAATGCAGCACAAATGTGAGCTTTCACGTGGTTGGGGCACTGTCACTCAAGAGTGAAACTTAAGAGATCAAACAAAAGGAGTGAGGGGTCTGGGGGCTTCAGAACCTGAGCCCTCAGGCAGGCACTGTGCTTCCGCCTGAGGGGCTTCTGAACACCCTGACCAATCCCTGCAGGCATCAGGAGGTGGAGAAAGTGAGCCTTGATCTTGGTAGTCAGGATCAGAGCGCTTTGTGCTATGGGAAATATTCTCAGGAATATCCACATAGTCAGTAGAGAAAATGAGAATTGGAGAGTAAGACAGTGTTAAAGTGTAAATATGTCATCTTTAATTTCCTTTATATAGCTGAAATCTTTGCCAATTTATATTTAGCTGTATTTTGCTCCACTGTGAGTGCAAGTGAGGGCTTTCGATGTTGGAAGGAGACCGTGTTCTTATTCAGATGTGTTATTTTGCTTAAGGACAAGGCACATCCTTAAGACTGGCTGGGGTCACATGAAGAGCGAGGGAGGAGATGGGGTGAATGCCACCGTATACATCCTTCAGAATATGATATTAAACATAAAAATGTTCTTTCTATGTTTATATCATCATGTTTATTTGGCTCAGAAGCCTATAGATCTTTACTAAAATTGGAGGATATGTTTGGGATGGCCTTGTTCAAAACCCAGACTCCTCGGGGAGTGATAAATTCTCCTGGGGAGCTTCTGCCTTGGCATGTGAAGGTCAAGGCTGTCATCCTTCACAAAGCTGCTAGTGGAGAAACTTCCTCCGAAAGCTGCTAGGCTCTTCTAAGAGTAGGTGTAGCTGCCCCCGGGTGCATGGCGGGGGTGATTCATCACCTTATATCTTGATGGTTTTGACTTCTAGTCCCTGTCCTGGTTAAACGGAGTGCCCTGAGTGACAGTAAGGAGAGAAAGTTGGGAAAAAACTGATGCTGGCACTGGGGTGAAGGCACATACCTTTTGCTTTCCAGGAGTGTAACTGAAGAACAGAAAGACGAGGTATGTAACTGCATAATTTATTACGTCTATTGATTTGACCTGTGGCAGTGGGAGAAGCTATAGGTCAACGGAAGCCAGGAGCTCAAGAATACAGGTCCTTGGCTCTTTTATGCATAATTTATATTCTTCCTCTTTATGTCTTTGTTCTTTCCTGCCGTTCAAAACCGCCACTGTCCTCTCTGACCTGTCTTCATGGAGAAGCTGACCAGACCGCTAGAACTCTTGTTTCTAATTACCATTTATTCAATTTACATGTGGGTTGCTTATTATAATATCATTATCGTAAGGTAAAGGCCCCTATTACCAGGGCAACACAGAATGGAGTAAGCACACTCTAAACCAGTCCCAGATCTGCAACCTTATTAGTGTCCCCAACTCTTGGCTCACCTTCCTTGCTGTTGTGACCCCAGAAATACAAACTGCCTCCCAATTCTGCACATCGTCTCTCACTCCCTTCTCAGGCCTGGTGCATTTGTATAATTTCCCTTGTCATTGGTACATTAACTCCTCAATGCCTTCCACATTCTATCACAGAATGGTAGATGATACAACTCAGACTTTGCGGTATATTAGAATTATCTGTCTTGATGGTGTTCATTACATCAGAACCCTGAGAGTGAGATCCAAGTTTCAGTGTTTTAACTTTTAGATATTTTGTAGCTGTTTAGGCTATGTAAACAAGTGATGGGGCTGAGATTCTGAGCACCAGAGCCTTGTTACTCCAGGCCAGCAGCAAGCGTGTTAATTGGAGCTCATTTGAAATGCAGAATCTCAGGTGCCACCCCATCATCCTCCAGAGTCCAAGCGTGTATTTTTACAAGGCCATCACTTGATTCATATGCACACTGAAATTAGAGAAGACTAGATTCTCCTCATTAAATTATAACCAACAGAATCTTGTTTGCCATTTTCCTTAGCCAGGAATGCGCTGAAGTCAAAGTTCTGTTGAGTTCACTTCTTCCAACGTGGAGAAGTGCTTGCTGGAGGGACCATGAAGCCTCTAGGTAAAAGCAACATTGTACAGGACTTGAACGGTGCTGTGTGATTTCAGAAAAATGAGCTTGAGCCCACTTTAATCTTCCTCACTCTTTAGGGAAAAAAGAAACAAGATCCAAGGAATTGCCTTCCCCTTCTTTCCAGATAGGACTTAATCCAGAACTGGTCTCTGCTTTCCAAACCCTCCATGAAGAGAAAGTTGGCCCAGTCTGTGCAGCACTGGGGGAGGGACAATCGCCAAGAGCTTAATGACAGCATGCATCTCAGTTCATCATTTTACTGTTTATAACTAATGGCAGCCACCTCACACTGTTGACTTACATTAAGCATGTGCCACGTGTGTTATAGAGGGTGTCTGAGATAACTGAGATACTGAACCTGCTTCCCAGTCTTGCTCTGAATGTCTGGGCTCAGCAGAGACCTGCACATGGAGCCAGCACTGCTGAAGGAGCGGGAGCCTCACTTCACTGTCCCACTAATCTAAGGGGATGACTTAATGGAGACTTGGCAAGAGAAGGGGGTCTTGAGGACCAGAATGTTTTAGAGGGTGTTCGGAGAGCATTTGAGTTTGGGGATTTATTTCTTATTTCTTGACACTGAGGAAAGGACTACTAGACATATCTCTGCTAAAGACAGTGGTCTTTCTGAACCTGGAGCCTGAGGTCCAGTTTCATCTGGTGGTAGTTTGGCAGCAGTACCTGTAGACAGTTTCCAGAGGTACCAGGGAAGTCTTGTAGAAGATGGTAAAATGGCAGAGCTAGAGAGAAGAGGGTCGTGGCCATGTCCAGACTCCAAACTCCTCCCTGTTTCCTTTGGAGACAAGATTGATGGAATAGGGGGTCCTACATTTCCAAAGCAACAGATGTAGCCAAAACACACTTGACTCTCCAGGTCACCCTCTTTGAGTCTCCAAAGACAAAGGTATTCCACATGAAGATTTTGAGGTGGACCAACCACCTCAAAGAGGAGTTGACTTTGCCATACCAACCACATGGACCCTCATGGTCAGATTTCATAAGAAGTGCTCAGCTGGGGATTTGGGGCTAAGTTGTCAACATCAAGTATTTCACCATCCAAGAAAGTCAGCCCTGAGCCCTTGGGTTTTGGCAGCTGGCCATTATCAGAGGAGCAGATGTGGTTTGGACATAGAATTTCACCTTTGTCCCAGCCACTGACTTCCCCACCCCTGAACCTGTACCCTTGTCTAGTAGAAAAAGAAATTTAGACATAAAGAATGTCTTTTCCCCAGGAAAAGAGGGGGAAAATATTTAGACATTTATAGTGTGAAGCTATTAACAATAAAGAAAGATACCTGCTTTCCAATCAGATGTAGGCTAAGCCACACAGATTTGTGGTATCCACGACTTGCATCTAGTACCATGGAGATGCAATGTCAGATGTCATCATGTGTGACACACAATGTCTGGACATCGTTATCAGGGTAACCACACAACCAAACATGTTTCCTTATAATGCCCACAAAACCATATATGCAGTTTTTGTAAAAAAAAAAAAAAACTTGCAGAAGTCCCAGTATCTGGAGAAAAAGCTGCATGACTGACACACTTGGCACTGACCTTGGTGGCTCCTAGGCACCCTCCCTTCCTTTGCTTGGAAAGCACTTAAAGGCTGTTTTATCAGTGATGAAAATAACTATATTTGCTGTGTTTCGCCATACTCTGGGCCTGGTGGCTCCGCACTTTACAGTTGTTTCATTTTATGTACTGGCAGGCCTCTAGATGGGGACAGAGGTCCAAAAACTCTGGTTTCATTTTAGTCAGGCTTGGAGCCTCAGAACCAGATGCTGGACCCTGAGACCTAGTGGAAGGTGTGGCCTGGGGGGAAATGTTCTAATTGGGATCAGTATTTCCGTCATGCTTCATGTTCTCCATCTCCTGGAGAATCACCCTGTGCTTCTGCCTCCTTCTTGTTGTTTCTTGTCTTTTTTGCTACATTTTTGGTTTCTTTCTCACGAGGATAATTTGCGATGATAGAAGCACAGTTTTTCATTTCAAACATCTCCCATGAAGCTTTCAGCTGTGTTTTCCGTCAGAGCCATTGCAATGGACCAATTGGCTTTACTTTAATTTTCAAAATCTATTTTTAGATATTTACCATCTGATGAGACTCCGTGTTCCCTGTCTCTGTCTTTCTTTTCTTCTTTAAACTTAAAATCACTTGTTTCTGGTCTGAGCGCCTCCAAATCACATGGGATCCCCAAATCACAAACTTATGGAACATTTTAACCTTATTATTATGCATGAATAGTAGTTCTTACTTCAAAAAGAGAGTGTCCCTGCAAATAATATCCTTGTGGAACTGAAAAGTCCTATGAGGGCTTTAGACTGTAGAGTTTCAGAATTTCATTTTTAAGGCCCAGATTCTCTATTTAATGACCAGCTTCACCTGTGCTAGCTGCAGGACTCTGGGGGAGTCCCTTTACTCTTTTTTTTTTTTTTTTTTTATTATTTTATTCAATGATAGCTGTGTACATTAATGCAAACATGGGGTACAGTGCAGTGTCTTCACACAGATTTTGACATACTTTCATCAAGCTGGTTCACATAAATTTCATGTTATTTGCAT
>CAUYTI010055489.1:0-25261 GCA_963575145.1 Galago senegalensis | reverse complement strand
TTCATTTTTAAAAATTCAAATTGCTGGGTGGTGCCTGTGGCTCAAGGAGTAGGGCGCTGGCCCCATATGCTGGAGGTGGTGGGTTCAAACCCAGCTCTGGCCAAAAAAACTGCAAATAAATAAATAAATAAAATTGCTTTATTATACCACTTTAATGTATTTGTAAACTGTTTCAAATCTTAAATCCCTTGTGGGCTATCAACCTAAATGACAAACAGAGAGAGTCTCTAAAAAATATTTATTGGGGAATAGAGCATTGCCAGGGAATGCTATAGGAAACTACGTGTTTATTCAAGTAGGTAAAGGAAAACAAAGATCTTTAAAGGAAAATATGGAAATTACATAATTATTTTGAAATAATTATCCTTGGCTACAAAGATCAATAACAAGGGTGATGCCAATTCAAGGTTAAAAGGCAGTTGCTGGGCAGATGTCCTTGCAGAAGTATTTTTTGTGTAAGGTTGTGATGGCCTTTGTGCAAGGTTGTGGTTTTTGCAGTCTTTTTGATAGCTTTTGTTATGAGGCATGGAAGCATGAAAACATTCTTTTCTTGGGCCTTCGCTGGCTCTATTTGACATTTTTTTTTTATTTTTTGTTTTGTTTTGTTTTTAACATTAGTGGCTCCATTTTGATTCTCACAACTTTCACAGGAACTAAGGGAACTGGATAAACAATGAAGAAACTGACAAATCCAGAATGTAGTGCATTCTTCAAGACAGCTAACATGACATGGACTCTTCTAAAAGCTAATATTTTGAAAACCTAAAAAGTGGAGGGGACTATTCATGTTTGAGGGGAAAAAACAAAAACAAACGAATGTAGTGATTGCCGATTGGATCCTAGCTCAAAAAAAAATCTGCTTATGAAAAAAGATTGAGAATAACTGATGGCATTTTTATTTTTGGTAAGCAATGCTGTAGTCCATATTTTGAGTTAAAATTTTATTTTAATTTGAAAATATTAATTGTAAATATTCATGGTTTACATAGTGATGTTTCCCCATACATACAAGGTATAGTGATCAGATAAAGGTAATTAACATTATCTGCCATCCAATTGAAGTCATCTTAATACGGCCTGGATATTAGATAATATTAGCAAATGTTAATTTTCTCAGGACTTGGTAATAATGGTATTATGATTGCGAAGGACAATAAATGTCTTTACTTTCAGAGATGCATAGAAAGTATATAGGGGTGTGGTGTCTCACCTGTAACTTTGAGATGATTCAGCAAAAAAGGGTATTTACAAATACTTATCTACGTAAAATGGCAAAATGTTAAGTGTCTGAGTGTTGAGTCGTGTATTATTGAATTTGGGGGATAAAACTTGGAGTTATTATTTTTACCGCTGTTGCTATGACATCACTAAGAAGCTGGAATTACTCCCGCTCCCGAGCACCCTGAACTCTCGCGATACTACAGCCTGGTAGCGCGCGAAAGGCGGCGGGAGGGGCTGGAGAGAAAGCGACTGACTTCCGGCCAAGCCGTTGTCTGGGTGGCGCGGTCGAGTCATCGCTAGGCCTCGCTGCTTCGAGTTCTCATCCCTCCCCCCCCGCCACGGCGCGGGGGGTCGACCAGCCTAGTGGGGTGGGAGGCGACTGAAACCTTTCCCTCCACTTCGTTTCGGCCAGCACCCCGGCTATCTGCGCTGGGGCCCTCCAGGCCCAGACTGAGGGGCCGGGGCCTACATCGGCCCGCCGCTGGGCCTCATGAGGCATAGCCTGACGAAGCTGCTGGCAGCCTCAGGCAGCGACTCCCCGACCCGCACCCAGAGCCCGGCGCCCGCCGCGACCTGCTCGCAGTCTCCGGACCTGATCCCGGCTGCGGCTGGACAGAAGGAGACGGCGGCGGCCGGATCGCCCGGCCGCAAGCAGCCGCACGGCGACGTGGGCGAGTTGGAGACCGGGAGGGGGAGCCGCGGCGGCGTGGCCGTGCGCGCGCCCTCGCCCGAGGAGATGGAGGAGGAGGCGATCGCCAGCGTCCACGGGGAAGAGACCGAGGACATGGACTTTTTGTCCGGGCTGGAACTGGCGGATCTGCTGGACCCCCGACAACCGGACTGGCACCTGGAGCCCGGGCTTAGCTCTCCTGGGCCTCTTTCCTCATCCGGGGGAGGCTCGGATAGCGGCGGGCTGTGGAGAGGGGACGACGATGACGAGGCTGCGGCTGCTGAGATGCAGCGCTTTTCTGACCTGCTGCAGAGGCTCTTAAATGGTATCGGTGGCTGCAGCAGCAGCAATGACAATGGCAACGGAGAAAAGAGGCGGAGAAAGTCCCCGGGAGGAGGCGGCAGTGGCGGCAGCGGCAACGACAACAACCAGGCGGCGACAAAGAGTCCCCGGAAGGCGGCGGCAGCAGCTGCCCGTCTTAATCGGCTGAAGAAGAAGGAGTACGTGATGGGGCTGGAGAGTCGAGTCCGGGGTCTGGCAGCCGAGAACCAGGAGCTGCGGGCCGAGAATCGGGAGCTGGGCAAACGCGTACAGGCGCTGCAGGAGGAGAGTCGGTACCTACGGGCAGTTTTAGCCAACGAGACCGGACTGGCTCGCTTGCTGAGCCGGCTTAGCGGCGTGGGACTGCGGCTGACCACCTCGCTCTTCAGAGACTCGCCCGCCGGTGACCACGACTACGCGCTGCCGGTGGGAAAGCAGCAGCAGGACCTGCTAGAAGAGGACGACTCAGCAGGAGGAGTGTGTCTGCATGTGGACAAGGATAAGGTGTCGGTGGAGTTCTGCTCGGCATGCGCCCGGAAGGCGTCGTCTTCTCTTAAAATGTAGGGTCAAGTAATCTGCTCTTTATCCGCGTTTACCCCTTTCAACTCCCTTACACCATGTAAACACCTTAGTGGGACATCTTCACTGGACACATTTCAGAGGAGGAAAAAAGTAATATTGAATCTTTAAGTGTTTAGCTAAAAGCATGAATGTGACACAGTAACCAACTCCTAATGATAACATGTGACTATTAAATCTCTCTGACAGTTTCTTTTTTAGGTGATTTCCTTCCTGCCAGGCTCCGTTGTAGGGGTTACAGAACAGTCGTTCCCGCCTCACAACCTGGTAAGGATCCCATCTCTTCACGTAACGCTCATGCTCTGCTGCTTAGTCTACTTTAATGAGCAACATCTCAATTTGTGTGTGTGTGATTTTTTTTTTTTGGAAGGTGGGAGGGGAATCTAATTTGGGCCCTGTCCACCCTGGAAACAGACTTGTGCTGGTCAGTAATGTTTTTAAGATGTTTCTTCTGGTTGAAATAGCTGTTAATGTGTCCCCTTATTCAGACTTGCCTGTACCTAGCTCTTCTGTCCCCAGTGTGGACATGGCCTTGGATGACATCGGTTCCAACTGTACACTGAAACCTGCTTATAGAGATACAGTTTGGAGACAGTGAAACAGGTGAAGTTGAATGGAAGTTCCGAGTTGTACAACGTGCAAATTGGAATTCCAGTTTTAGAGCAACTTTTCAGAGGTTGACAAGTATCTGGGGCATGCACAAATGTGATAGTTATTTGCTGATGATGACAGATACCTTAAATATTTGAGAATGCCTACTAGTTTTCAGTAGAAGATAGAGAAATACAATTTATTCAGAGTAACAGATTTTAATATCTCACCGTTAGAAAAGTTGGAAATTAACATGCATATCAGACTCCTGTGTTTTAGTTAATTGGAGGAAGAATAAGAATGGTTAATGAAATGCTTCTTTGAGGACCAGCACAGTGATTACTCCAATCACTGAGTATGAAAAATTGTTGAACACTTTTATTTTTGTTGTATTAAAATTTTAGGTTAAATTTATGTATGTATGATTAGATATTGAAGGTTGTGAAATGTGAATGAAAACGTGTAAAGTGAGGCTTCACAAAGAATCTTATGCTCTGTATTTCAAAGGTATTTATCCTATTTAAAAATAATTTTTAAAATTGAGTGGTTCTGGCCACTTCAGTGACCTGATTGACACTATTTTTCCAAAGATGAGAGGTATTCTTCTCTTGAAGTACTCTATTTAATCTGTTGTCCAGTTATGTAAATTGAGTTACAGTGTCCTTCAGTGTAAGAGGCATTAAGAAATTCTTTGTGAAACATCACTGTTTGATGAAGTATATACGTATTTAGCATCCTTGTTTTTCTTTGTGCTAAAGTGGATACAGCTGTTGGGGCAGAAGAGACGGGACCAGCTGCTGGCCACATTTCCTGCTTTATTTTAAAAGGTAGTATAAGAAATGAGGAAAAAGAGGTAATATCAGGGCTTCTGCTGTCTTTTATTTTTAAAATGTTCATAATTAAAAAGTATTTTCCAGCAGTCCAAAGATGTAAGTTACCTTACACATAAAATGTTTTTATTTTGTTGTTATTTGGTATGAAAATGGAATCCTTGTTCGTGAACAACTGTAAACGTTTTGTTGCTAGATAATACGATTTGAGACCTAAATTGGTCTCTGGTTTCCAGTGCATCACAGCATATTTTGTAAAATCATCTACTGCACTTGAGCATGAATGGGTAATAGCCAAACTCACAACTTGGAGTGATGAACCTGCTTATACCTAAGGGCAGGAGCAAGCCCCTCACAATGCAGCTGCATGGATTTTTAGTGCCTACTGAATTATATATATATTATATATATAAAAACCAAAAGTAGTTGGAAAGATTATTTGAAATGACTAATTTGTGCTATCTTTATGAAATATGTTAAATGTAGCTTTTTGAAACAGAAGCCTTGAATTGAAATTTAACTAATACTTGAACATTTTGTATATATTTCTTTGTATATAATTTTGTGCAGTACCAATGATAAAAATATGGTGTCGTAATAAAACCAGGTTTGTTGATCTTTCAGTTATGGGCTCAAAGAATTTATTCATCTCTAACATGACATTGAAAAATAATGGATGAAAATAGGAAAAATGATTGTTGTTAATGCTGACTGTGGGTCTTAAAAGGTTCTGGAAGCAGTAAGTTTGTTTTTCTAGAAATTACACCATTCCCTTGGAATATTTTCTTCCTTACGTCAGTGCTTTTCCTGCATTTAAAGTTTGGGACTGGGGAGAAAGTAATCAAAGCTTCTGAATTGGATGCTTTGAAATTCCAAGTGTAGATTTTTAGAATGTCATTTTATAAATGGCAGTTTTGGGAATTACTTGATTAAGAACTTTTGAAAATGGAAAGCTTAGTAGGGCCTATTTTTGAAGCTGCTTTGTTAGTTCCTTATGTTTTATTGATTGTCCTTTCTTAGTTTCCATTTCATTTTTTTTTTTCTAGTTTTGGTGACTTAGTGATTTTGTCATTTTTTACATCAACTTCATGGTCTTGTTTTTACATGGTAATTGCATGTATCTAGGACCTGACAGGGGCTTTAAATAAATTTGGTCATATTTATGTGTAAGCACATTTTACTGTAAATGTTTGGGTTTCTGAATTTAAACAAATCTGTTTATTTCAGTATGTAGTAAACAATATCTTAAAGTGTCCAATTCACTACTTGTTAATTAAAAAAGCTATGACTAATATGAAACTGTTGTCTTACTATTTTTAGAAAATTGTGTTCTGAATTATTAGTATTTGGGTAAAGGAGATTTCTGGAATATAAAATGGATTGTTTTGAAATTTTCAGGTTTGACTTTATTTACTGTAATGGTTGAAAACAATTTAGTACTTGGGGTACTTTTTTTTTTTTTAATTGTGTCTCTATGATAAAGTGATACAGAATCAGACTAAAAATAGTTTTTTAATATTTTCTGATGGTGGCAGGAGTTCATACATTAATTGAACTAACACATCATATTGACCTATCATATGACTTACTGTTTCTGCACTTCCTGGACCAGACTTACCTAAAAAGTCCACATTTGATAAAATGTATTCACACCTCTGATATAATCCAACAAAAAGTGTTCGACGTTATTTTCAATATTTGTGCGTTTTATAATCTAAATTAATCTCTCTCTCTTCTCTTTAAACAGCTTAGCAGTGTCTGCAAAAACGAATCTTTTCCTACAACCTGTTAAGTGACTGGACTGATGGTAACAAAGTAATTGTGGGAGCCATGTCGGTCAAAAATTTGGCATCTGCTGAAAAAAATCAATGCCATTTTCAAGTTCCCAAATTACTTCTATACTGATTTCACTTTCCAGAAATGGAGATATGAAAAGATTCTCTGGAAACCTTGAAAGACTTAATAGAGATACATGAGACAAAGTTAATCTTGGAACAAAATTATCCTTTTTTTTCCTGTCTTTCATGGGAGTGATACTCAGTTCTTTGCATATCTTTAAAAAATTGTAACCATTGGAGAAGAGAATTATAGTATTTCATCAAGAAATATTAGCATTTTTATATAATCAAGAGCACATTTTGTGGAATTACATTTAGTGGACTAGAATTACATAAACAGGCCATCAGTGATCACAAGGGATATCATGAGTTTGTATTTATTTCCTGGAACATGAGAACTAATTTGGAATACAGACAGACACCTTGCTGAGTAGAATATAAAAGTTAATGTAAAGTCCTTAACTATAAAGAGTAGTCTTTTTAAATAGATGCATTGATATGTCTGTGTATCTTTGAAAAAGTTGGTTATGATTAAATGTGAGTAGTTACTACAACTTAGGGTAACACCAGGATGTGTGGATTCTGAAGTTTGGCTTCTTGACCTTTCTCTTGAGTACTAGACACTGTAATTTGAGGTTTCTAACGAGTAATATATTAGTTTCTACTGTTTTATATTAAAATTAGTGTATATAAGGGCTTTAGTATTCTGGATGATGGGAGTGGCTCTTCATGGTAAATGGTTGTTTTACTTAATTGAAATATTTTTCCCATTTATTACAAGTATGAAAAAAATTCAAAACTCTGGATTGTTTTATTTCATTCCTTCACTTGGGCTAGACTGAGTTATTTTATGTGATTGATCATTTGGGAAGTGTGCAGATGTTAGAAGAGGGAGGAGGTAGGTTCAAGCTACAACCAAAGGCACCAACATTTAGTGACCATCACTACTTTGATAGTTTGGGTAATTCACTGATGAATAATTTGCCTTTTTACTATGTGATTACCTAGTTTAACATTTTGAAGGTGTTGTTTAAGCTTAGTCTTGCTATTGAGTTAAATTAGCTAAATAATCTGGTGACTCTTTAAAGTTAAATATGTAGTAGATTTTATAAATGTTTCTTTCCTTCAGACTCACTAGCAATACAAAGTTTTGAGACCTTCCAAAATGTTTATATTTTTACCATTTTTCTTTCCTGTTTTTTTCATCTAGTTGTCAAAGCCAGAAATCAAAAATTTTTATTATTATTTTTTTTAGAAATCAAAAATTTGAAAGGTGAAGTCTTCCTTTAAAAATGCAGTGTTTTGTTTGGCCAGAACAGTAATTTTTACATATTTGAATTTGAATACCTCAATGTATAGCCTCAGTACTCTAAGCCCGTCATCAGGTATTGTCTTAAAATACTGTCATTTTTGTTGACCCCAAATTGTTGAAAATATTTTGCTCAGTTTTCAGTGAACTAATTTAAAAATTGTAGTTACTAATTGTGTTTTGAGAATTTGTGCAGTCTGTTAATGCTCTGATTTGAATTTTATTGGCAGCCTCTCTTTAGAATGTGCCTCCAAATTCTGTGTCTTTCCTGTATACCCACTGAAGTCAGCTTCCTACACCCCTCTGGCTCTGTACTATAGTTTAAGGTTTATGAAATATATTAATGCCGTAATATAGTGTGAGCCCTTTCTCTTTTTTTAAAGCCAAATAACTAAACAAAGTAAATTGTTAAGAGACAGATGTAAATAGTTTATCTGCCATGACTGGACTGAAATAGTAAAAACTATTTCTGACTGAGAGCAGTGGTCTTCAAGTCATAACTACAAATGACTAAGTGTCCTTAAATTGTAATGCAGACCATGTAGGTTCACATGTCATATATTGTTGTCTCAACAGAAATTTTGGTAAAGTAGATTTGTAGCAGTAGGCTTAATGTGCTTTACTGTTTGCGGTGCCCATTTCTAGTAGGAAAGATGATTTAAAAAATACGTAGCAGAGGACAGATATGAGAAAGAAGTTCTTTTTGGTTACATAAATACTTATAAATTATGCTAGGGAAATGCTTGGGGATAGGTAAGGAAACATTTTGAACTGAATGATCAAACTTAGTTATATTAGTGGGTTTTAAAGCATCTAAGTTGATTACACCATTCTGTATTAAGGAGTTTAACTCAGAAATTGGGTTTCTTAGTTTTGAAGTCTGAAATTATTTTTAATTCATTTTACACTGTGATAAGTATAATTGTTTTGAATAAAACTGACAGAGTGCAGGTGAAATGGATAATTTTGGGTCAGAGAACTTTTCATCTTGATATTTTATCTTGTAAAACTAAACAGGTAATTTTTTTTGCCCTTTAAATGTTGTATATGTGTATGTATGTTTTATTTCCCTAGTTGTAAAAGTAAAGCATGTTTGTTTTAGAAAACTAGAAAATCTGGAAAGAATCAAGAAGAAAAATCACTTTATAATCTATAACACAGAGAATATACAAAGTTAATGTTTTGGCATATTTCCTTTTAGTCTCTTCTGTGCATATTGATAGATGCTTTTGCCTCATCTGGAATCATTTTTTAGTAAGATAACAGAGTACATATTATCTGCCTGTTAAAAGAACAAATCTTGCTTTCTGAATGTCTTATTGATTTCACTTGGGTTTTAAATGTTTGGCAGCCCTGCTTTATATTTTCCTTTAAATGAAGCTGAAAGCCTGTTTTCCCTGGGAAAGCTGCCTTTTCTACATTCTTTTAATGTAATACCTTTTTTTTTTTTTTTGGAGACAGAGTCTTACTATGCTGCCCTTGGTAGGTAGTGCCATGGCGTTACAGCTCACAGCAACCTCAAACTCTTGGGCTTAAGTCATTCTCTTGCCTCAGCCTCCTAAGTAGGTGGGACTACAGGTGCCTGCCCCAAAACCTGGCTTTTTTTTGTTTTGTTTTGTTTTTGTTATTGTTGTCTTAGCAGGCCCTGGCCAGGTTGAACCCACCAACCCTGGTGCATGTGACTGACGTCTTAATCACTGAGCTATGGGCACCAAGCCTCTTTTTTGTAATTTTAAGTAGTGTAAGATTACTTAAAAGATCTATTAGTATTTGGGAGGAATATTTAAGGTGCCCATGAATATGATCTAGGATGGGCACTAAGAATTTTGTTTGGTACTTATCTGTGATAATTGGCTTGCCTCATTAAGTGTTGGTCTAGTAAGAAGCCACATGAGGCTAAATTTTTTTAATTGATTAGAATTTAAAATTCATTTATTCAGTTATACAATTCAGATGCCACTTGGCTAGTGGCTAACATTGACACTACAGGTATAAAATATTGCTGCCATCACAGGTTTTATTGGACAATGCTGATTTGGATGCTGACTCAAAAGAAAATGGGTTAGAGAATGAGGATAGAAATTTGGAGGTGGAAAACATAATAAAACACTTAGAAACTTTTAATGATCTTTTTGGCAGATCATGGGGCAGTAAAAAAAATTTACATGGCCTATCTTAAGAAATGAATCAAGTAGGATATTTCACTGAGGGTCAGGATAATTTGCTCAACACCAGATAGCTAAACAAGCAATTCAAGTCTGTGCTGCTTAATCCCATAATAGATGGAAACTTTAAAGATAAACTATGCTTAACTTTTAAAGATACAGCTTTCTAAGATATAAATAAGGTGATTTTTAAAGTAGGTAGTATTCTATGATAATAGCTCAAGCTGATCTAAGTGACTTTCTGTAAGAATGGGATTGATCCCTTTGTGAAAGTTATATATTCTAAAAATTGTCATCACAGTGGCAATATAACAATAGTGTATATTCTAAGGTTTTATCAATACCTATGGAAATCTTCAAATTGGGAAAATGAGCTGTAAGAAACATTTGCTATAGTATTTATACATTGTTTTCATTTTTATTGCTGTTTGGCTTTATGAAATCTTCAGTGACATGACTGTATAGTTAATTTTTTCTTTTCATATTACAGTTCAGACTTGATGCTTCATATAAAGGGATGGAGTGAGCAAGGTGGAAGAGACAATATTGAGCAAACTAGTGAAGTTAATGCTTTCCATTGGGTAGCCTTTACAGGGATTCAGGCTTTGTTGCCCAGTTGTACCTCATGATAAATTACAAGTCTATGTTTATTCACATTAGATTCAGGTTATTTTTGCCATTTTATTTTTGTGTATACACATTTGCTTAAAATTAGTGAATTTCTAGGCCAGGTTCAGGTAATTGAAGGGACTTTATAAGTAGTTTATATTGTCTAGATCCAAGGTATGCTGTAAACACAGTCTGGAGCAAAATGGGAAATAACATCTTTCTAAAGATAGGCTTAGAAATTCTAATCCAGTATGCTAAGATGTTTCCTTTTTCTGGCAGCGGAGTTGACTGATACCTGTAAGAAAATATTGAGATATTTCACTAGAAAAGATCATTGTATCAAGTGGCAAACCTATGCACTATATACATACATACATACATATATATATATATATATACACACACATACACATATATATGTATATTAACTCTAGAAAGTCTTTTTTTTTCCATGATTTTCCTTTTTTAGAAAGTCTTAAGGTAAAACTAAAAGTTAAGGTCATGCTATACTCTTCAGTGTTTATTAGTCCTAAAAACTGTCCTGTTTTCTTTCACCCCTTCTTCAGTTCACCTCTAGAGACTCATGGCATAGATTCCTGATGGAAGAGTTCAACAGAGAAATAACCATTATAGCTAGACATTTTCTGGCATTTTCCTCTAGTACTCAAACTCATCTAAGAAAACTTCATATAATACAGCTTTCATTCTGGGCATATCACTGCAGCTTAGTGAGCATTCAAAACACAAATTATGGTTAGTAGCTTGACAGTACAGTGTGATAAAGTTCTAAAACTTTCAAATTCTTGATAAGTAAAATTGGATGATTACTTAATAAGAAAAACAATTTCTTCTAATCAAGAAAATAACATTGCCTGTGTTCTAAATGCCTTAAAAATAGAAAATATATTTGCTGTTTTAAGTTGCAAGTTTTCTACCTAATCACATAAAAAAGCTTTTCACTGACTATGAGAAAACAATCCTACCTGGCTGCTAGGGAAGCATTCACTGGTAGAGCCAAGAAAACAGGATACAGACCACCAGAAACAAGACCAGTCAATCCACTCCGGGTTACAGTACAGGTTTCACAGTTCAGTTCACCTAGGAAATAAATTAGTTCTGGAATTGAAACTCATAATTTTCAGGCAAACTTAACTGATTTAAAGACTGCAAGGTGTTTCAGGCAGCATAGCAAATGCGATTCTGCAAGGTGTGTTAAAAGATAATTACATATAGGGGTGATTTAAAATAGTAATAACTGATAAAACCACCTCAAGAAAAATTTCTTTTGTTCTGAACTTGAATACAGTAATCCAGAGGTTTGGACTGCTAGATTTCTGCATTTGTTTTTTATCAATAACATTGGCTAATATTTTCAGTCATTACTGTTCAGTTCATTGGACAGTAGGTTTCCCTTGATCATAATTCTTCCCACAGTAGTCATGGGAATTCAAACATCAATTTAAACAAATTTGGACTAGCACTTAACATAAAATTTAGATGGACCAACTTAACTAGTAACATTCGAAGTCATTGAGCCAAAAGTTTTTTTGTGGTTAGCTATATGCGAAGCACACAGCACACATGGTAAATTTTCAAAAGGAAGTCATTTATGTAATAAATCCTGTGAAGTTATTTAATGCTTTGAGAGATTTAATACATAAAGAGTCTTAGTACCAAAAAAATATTTTTTTCCTTTTAAGGCATGCCTCTAAAAAAGTAGAAACTTTAAAATTGTAAGGCAGCCAATATTTTAAAAAGTTTCCAAATATTTCTTACTCTATATGAACACTATGGGGAAAGTAAGTTAGACAAAGGAAAGAACTGCTGTGTATACATCTTATTAGACCATGCTAAAATGAATTAGTTGTCACACTATACAGGGGCTGGTAAGATTCAGTCTTATCCAAACACTCAACTGCATTATAGCATAGAGCTACTTGATATTAATACTAAAGTATTAACTAAAGTTGCAAATAACATATGCAAAGGCAATAGACTATGGTGGTAGTGAAGTAGAATTTACCTGTAGTCAAAGGTAAAGTTACAAAACTTCTGTAAGCTACATCTGTTGTCAGAAATGGAAGCACTGCCATTGGTAAGCCAGCAATAATACGAGCTTTTGTCACATTCAACGTGTGTCGAAAAAGACTGTTTGCTATTAGGCCACAAAGAGCAGCATTAAGTCCGACATATGCTGATCCATGTTCAAGTAAATTCCTGGGAAGGTAAGAAAAGAATAACTTTGTATGTGAGCTCTCTAATTCCAGCATGTGTTACAGAACTTACCAGGATTTTGGTATACAGTAACCAGATAATTTATCCCTTACGGCTTTGTAAAACCAAAATCTTAAATCTTGTGTTTTACCTACATATTTTTACACTAAAAGGTTTTTGATTTGTTCAACACTTAAGGACACAGTAATACATTCAGATTTTGCTAAATGTATTTTATGATTTTGCAAAGGATAATTAGCATAGAAATTTCTCTCCATGTAGCAGCTAACAGCTTCTGAAGAGTCTGATTTGGATACTTCTGAGCTCCCATAATAACCATACTTACCTCGTTAACTCAGTATATTATAAGGTAACACTATCTTACAATCACTGGTTTATAAATCAGGATTCTGTACTAGTCTTCAAACAACTTCATAGTGGACACAAAAGTGCTTTCAACTTGTTTTCAGTAGCACCTGACACACGAGTACAATCGTGGAGGTAATGTGTTTTCTTTGACTATTCCTTGAAGTATCAGTATCAGGACTGGGAGACTGGGGGAGAACTAACATTTAAGCAATAGTCTATGCTAGGTACTTTACAGCCTCCTATTGATGAAGAATAAATTGATGTTACAAGGTAGTGGAACTAGATTTTAAGCCAAGGTATGTATGAATTTATAACCCACATTCTATGCATTTTTTAGTTTGGGGAGAAATAATACCTCTAACATTATTGCTGGATACTGAAGATACTCCAAATTTTGCTTTTTTTCTGGGTTGCCATTTATGATATAGTCACTATTCTCATTATTCTTAGTAGCCAAACTAGCTACATAATATCCTCTTTAACTTATGTGGTTCACACTCATCTTAAAACAGCTTTTCTAGGTACTCCTAGTTAAGCTTTCCCACATAGTGTACGTTAGTACTTTTCTTGTCACTTTGCAATCATAATGGTACCTGTCTTTTCACTCACTGAGAAGACACTAGATGCAGCAGACTTAGTGCTAAAAGCACAAAAATTTTTCTTCATGGTTTTCATAGTTGACTGTTATTGGAGAAAAAAAGAGAATGTAAACTTGAAATATAACAAGTCTATAAAAATGGCAGCACAAGAAAGTGGCAGTTCAGGAACTAAGGGTAAACAAGGTAACAGTGATAAGAACCTAGAAAACCCACTAAACAACTGCAGGAAACAGTAAATGTGAAAAGCCTGTGTTTTTCATGCGGGAATGAGAAACTTGAGTACTTCCTCTAAAACATTTCATCTTTATAACAATCATGCAAAGTACATACTATCCCCATTTTAGTAACTAATCAATGCTTAGGTAAATGGTTTGCCCATTAATATGTTACATATAAAAATAAACCCACATTTATAGTATATACATCATCTAAATAAAAACAAGTGCAACTGGGACCTGAATAGCAAAGTTTGCTATCTCCCAACCAGATTTTATATAGTTAAATTTTTTTTTAGTTTTTTATATTTAATTATTACAGGCATATAATAGTTATACATATTTATAGGGTACATGTGCTGTTTTGATACAAACATACAGTGTATTAATCAAATCAGGGTAATTGGGGTATCCATCACCTCAAGGATTTATCATTTCTTTGTCAGAAACATAAAATTTCACTTTTATTTAAACTATACCTTACTATTGATTATAGTCACTTTGTTGTGCTATCAAATGTTCATTCTAACTGTATTTTTGCACCCTTTACCCCTGCTTTATTCCCCCCTCCTTGCTATCCTTCCCAGCCTCTGATAAAGCATTACTCTATCCTCTGTTCTCTAGTTTTATCCATGTTGCAAATGGCAGGATTTTTTTTTTAAGCTATGTAATGTTCCATTGTGTATATGTTCCACAATTTCTTTCCTTTCTTCCATTCATAGATACTTAGGTTGATTCCATATCTTGACCATTGTGAATTGTGCTGCAGTAAACACGGGAGTACAGGTGTCTTTCTGATATACTGATTTCCTTTCTTTTGGATATATACCTAGTAGTGTGACTTCTGGCTCATTTGGTAGTTTTAATTTCTTTTCTTTCTCTCTCTCTTTTTTCTTTTTGAGGGGCCTGCATAATGTTCTCTATCATGGTTGCACTAATTTACATTCCCACCATCAGTCTATAAGAGTTCCCCTTCTTCACATCCTTGTCAGCATTCATTATTCCCTTTTTGATAAAACCCATTTTAACTGGGATAAGATGATATTTCATTGCAGTTTTGATTTGCATTTTTCCAATGACTATTGATTGTTGAGACTTTTTTCTTTATACCTGTTGGGTGGCCATTTGTATGTCTTTTGATATTTACCATCTCAACAAGAGAACCAATAAACCAAAGGCAGTAATAGCAACTTGGTGAGATTTCAGAAGCTCTACATCTCTAATGTATTTCAGTTTTTTTGCTCCCTTTTTAGTAGGATTATTTGATTTTTTTTCCTATTAAATTGTTTGAACTCCTTATAGATTCTAGTTACTAATCCCTTGTCAGAAGAGTTGTAAACAAATATTTTGTACCATTCTATGGGTTGTCCCTTTTGTTGATTGTTTCCTTTGCTGTGTAGAAGCTTGATGTGATCCCAAAAAAGTCAAATTTGTTAATTCAATTAGCACAAAATTATTACCATCCAGCTGCCCCTTGCCAATTTTTTTTTTTAAAAGCTCCTACATAACTGGAAACTCAGGACTTTTTGACAAGACATACAGGAAAAAAGTAGACACATAACGTAAAAGACCAAATTTAACAAATAGCAATGAAACATATGGTACATGAAATTATTCTGTAGATCATAAAATGAAGTTTTTGGTATTAAAAAAGTTCCATACACTTAAGAACATACCAAGTAACAAACATATCTAATTAATAATGCAAGAAAAAATGAGGATTCAAACTTACAATGTAAAATGGGAATGAAGAGAAAAAATAGGAACAAGGCAAAGATAACAGGACATTATCATCTGCCCAGTTTGAAAGGAATTTATTGGTTTCAGCAGGTCCAGTTCAATTCCTCATGTTCTTTCTAATCTGGTGAAGGTCCCAGTGACACAGCCTGCTTTCTTTTTAAAGCGGTCACCATCTACTTTCTACCTTGTGTCAGTCTTTCTGGCTTCCCCTACCTTAGGAAAACAACTGAGTGTGTTGTGGAGGGAGAGGTGCAGAGCTTCTGAAATTTCACCAAGTTGCTATTACTGCCTTTGGTTTATTGGTTCTCTCTTGTTGAGATGGTAAATGACAGCAAGATTGTAACTTGTGCAGTTTTCATTCCTGAACATGGTAAGATTACATAATTCCAAAATATATTTTGAAACCATCCTCTATCTCTACTCACCAGGATTACTATGCCAGTTTTTCAACAGGTCTTAGTATATCCTTTTTCTCATATCTTAAATCTGTTTTCCAAAAAGCAGCTGGAACATTCTTCAGAAATGTCAAAAGGATCATTTCCCTGCTTTAACACCCTTCCTATTCCTTACGTCCACTTCCCTTGTACTTCCGTAACAGTGGCTCCTCAAATATGACAAACCCTTTGCTATCCTGTGGTTAGGCATATGCCATTCCTTTCATCTGAGATACCACCTCTCCCTCCTCAGGCTGGCTCCCTGTTATCCTTTTAAAGTCAGACTTTATAGACTGACAAGGAGGTCTAAGAACAATGTGTGGGAAAGTGCATTGTAGTTGTCTGTGTTATTTGGATAAGTACATAGTCTAAATCTTGTATTTTCTTTTTCTCTTTAATATATCTTAAAGATCTTTAGTCATGATCCCGTATCTCTGACATTTCTTGTCTAGGTATGTGTGTTCCGTGGTAATCTTTTAGACTGGTAAGCTAATTGACCTTGTACTGATAGAAATAAATTGAGAATACTTTAAAAGTTATTTTAAAGTTTTGTTGTTTAAATAGGTCTTAAGTGTTTACATTTTACTACACTCCAAGCTGAATGGACAGCCTGAATCATCAGTTTAGCTATGTCCAAAGACATGAGTTCTAGCTTTGAGTTCCACAATTAGCGATGTAGTATTGAGCAAAATGGTTAATGTTTCTGGGTCTTGGCTTTTTCATTCAGGCAAGAAAAAGTTTCCTTCTGACATCCTATGTTTATAACTCAAACCATCAGATAAACGTGAGATAGTGATAAAGTCCACCTATTAAAATATATTTTTAAATTAAGAAAGAATCTTACCTGTCTGTTTCTGGAAGCTGGTTAATTTTTCTGGTTATGGTAATGAAATATGTTTGGTTTTCTTTAGTATCATCTGGTTTATGATTTTCCATCTTGAGCCTTAAAAAACAAAGTATCACTTTAAAGTAATGCACATCTATAGAAAAACATTTTAAAGCTTGAAGACTAAATATAAATAATTTTGAAAGCACTGTAGAGTTCATCATCTGAACAATGCATATATGCCATGCCAAAAACAAAACCTAACTGAACAGAAACCAGAACATGAAAAGCACATAAGCTGCTAGGAAATACATAAATATCTTCATAACCCTTAAAAATATTTCCTGAACAATTCACAAGTAGAACTAAAAATGAGACTTATAAAACTAACATTAATATTAAAATTTAGAACCTGTGGGCATCAATAGATAAAGATAAGCTATTATTGGAGAAAATGTTTGCTTCTAATACAATTGACAAAGTAAGTACCCAGAATGTTCACTGAACTACAAAATAAATGAAAAAGCAAGCAACTCTACAGAGAAATTGACAAAAGATTTGAACAGACACTTCAATAGAAAAGAAAATTCAGACAGGCAATAAACATAAAAATATACTCAACTGCATTATAATTAGGGGAAAAAAAGTACAACCACAGTAAGATACCAATAAGTGCCCATAAATTAGCTAAAATGTAAATCTTATGGTTCTGATTACTGTTAAGAATGTGAGGTAGCTGAAACTCACGTGCTGCTGGTGGAGTGTAAATTGTATCCTGAGTGGGTATAACCACTTTAGCAAAGAATTTAGTATTTAGGAGGTAGAAGACACACATATCCAGCAGTTTCACTTGAAATACACCCTAGATCAGGGGTCAGCGAATTTTTTTTTTAAAGTAGCAAATATTCTAGGCTTTGTAGCTAACACAATCTTTAATTTTTTTTAACCTTAAATATATATATAATATAAATTTATTATATATATATTATATATATTATATATAATTTTTTTAACCTTAAATATATATATAATATATATATTATATATAATAAATTAAATCTTTAATTTTTTTAACCTTAAATATATATATATAATTTTTTTTAACCTTAAATATATATATATATATATAAATATATATATATATATGTATATATAAATATAAATCATTTTCTTAGCCAGCTGACTATACAGAAACAGGTTGGAGGCTGTGTCTGGCCAGTGTCCCAGTAGTTTGTTGTTCTCTTTAATAGTTAGGGTAAAAATAGGGAATGATGAGTTTTAAACATAAGATTTGGCTCATTAACAAGTTTCAGGGTAACAATTAAAAGCAAAAGTTCAGCTGTGGTGGCTCATGCCTGAAATCCTAGCACTCTGGGAGGCCCAGGTGGGAGCATAGCTTCAGGAGTTCCAGACCAGCTGTGAGTAAAGCAAGACCCTCTCACCTCCCCATCTCCTCTACTAGAAACAGAAAAATTAGCCAGGTGTGGTGGCCTTCCCCTGGAGTCCCAGCTATTAACGAGGCTGAGGCTGGAGGGCTGCCACCAGTGATATATGTTAAAAAAAAAAAAAAAAAGTTCAGGGATAACAGTAAAGGACAAGATTTTCTTGGTTCACTATCATTTGCTACAAAATTGATTTACTGTACTAATTTAATATATTTATATATTTATTGCTGTTTTGTATGTGTAAGAGGTCACTGGAAATACTGAGTGCCCTGAAAATCCATATCTTTAGACGTAAAATTAACCTAATAAGTACAATGCAACCTTAGAAATTAAGGTCCAGGTTTCCGGGACTCAATTTTTTGAGGGCCTTGGCTTCCATAACGTGATAGATACAATCCCTGTTGTGTATAGGAGCTCTGAAAGATTTTGTGTATGGAGTGGAGGAATACATATATTATCAAATTCTGTATATATCAAAGTGCATAATGTATATGTCGGAAATGATTTCCTCAAAATGTTCAGCCAAATGCTATCATTACTCTTCTGTTTTTATGCTTTGCATATTGGTGAGGTTCTGAGTTCTGGCAAATACCCATTTCTCCAGCGTGTCTACAAAAGTGCCACTTAATTCAGTGAAAGTCCTGACTGGGCAGCATACGTAAGGCATCGTGTCTCCGTTATTAGTAATAAATCCCTATTAAAGACAATGCCACCTTTAAATGCTACAAACATTTCAAAAGATTTTCGCGTTAGCTTACACCACTTAATGGAAGCCCTTAGATAAGAGGCAATGTGTAAAGTGAGGCATCTTAAAATTAAATTTGACTAAAACTGCTGTAAACTGGTAGTAAACTCAGGATTAAATTTAGTCTCATTTTCCCCTCTTATTGGCTTAATTTAAATATAAGGTGTTTTTTTCCTAGCGTGGAAAGTGAAGAGACGGTCAGCACTGTAGGTCCACCTCTCCTCACTGATCTCATTCCCGCGCTGCTAGTAGCAAGTGTGTCATCGCGCCGTGCTCCTCCTGATACCGGGACATTTTCTTTACCCCTTTCCCCCAATACCAGTACCTTATGCTCTCCTCCTCTCAGGAGCCGCTGCCCTCTCCGATTTTCCTCAGCTACGTCCGGGGTTCACTGCAACCTTTGTCCAACTCTCCTGGGCGCAGCCATCTTTGGCTGACACGTGACTCGATCTGGGCGGGAGCTGGGTTGCAGCCACTAATTGGGCTCCAGGACCTGGGTTGCAGCGCAGAGCGGCTTTCTGCTGAGGCGACCTGAAGGGCGGGTGCGCGATGAGGTTTGGCGAGGTGCTCGTTTCATATACCCTTGGCCACCCAAGACAGAGGTTATAGAAACTGTAAAATTTCGAAATATAAGTTGCGTGAACCTAGGCCTGCTTTTTCCACTGAAAACCTACTTTGGACACATTCCTCATAATGTTAGTAGGAGTAGTTATTCAAGTTAATAAGTCAAAAAGGAACTTGATTTCTTTGCACCATCGATTTTCTTCTCTCCCTTGAAACTTAAGCTCCTTGTGCCATGTTATCATCTGGTTGATAGTCCCATCATAGTCTGAGTGAAAGTATATGTAGAATAAGATGGAGCAAGGTAGCCTAGAGTGAAGGTGACATAACTGGTCTTGTTGAAGGTCTTATGTGACCTTCACCTCCTGTCTCCCATTCTTATTGTTTTGTAAAATTAGCTCCCATCCTAAAGATGCCCATCTTGAATAGTTTTGGGGCTCGGCGCCTGTAGCTCAGCAGCTAGGGCGCCAGCCACATACACTAGAGCTGGAGGGTTCCAACCCAGCCCGGGCCTGCCAAACAACAGTGGTAACTACAACCAAAAAATAGCCGGGCGTTGTGGCGGACGCCTGTAGTCCCAGCTCCTCGAGAGGCTGAGGCATGAGAATTGCTTAAGCCCAGGAGCTGGAGGTTGCTGTGAGATGTGACGCAACAGCACTCTACCCAGGGTGACAAAGTGAGACTGCTCAAAATAAATAAATAAATAAATAAGGAAAGACCTTGGTGAGGAAGTACACAGAAACCACCTCCACATTCTAAGACCTATAGGAAAAACAACGGTGTTAAGCCTATTTTTGTTAAATGCTGCCATTTGTTTTGGGGTTTTTTTTTGGAGACAGAGTCTCACTTTCCACATAGTGAGAGTCTGTCTCTAAAAAAAAAAAAAATAGGAAGGTTGTAGGAAATGTTGTAATAGGTTACTCAATTATGCTAATTATAAAATAAGGGTTAATGTAGTCTTTGACCCTTAAGGTGTAAAACTGTGATTTTGGAAATGGAAGAACAGAACAGTCTTGGAGAGGCTGCTTTCACTGTTCTTCAGAATTGCTGGCCTTTTGACAAAGTTTGGTGGACCTGTCCTCATCTCTGTATATTGGCTTACAGTGACAGGTGGCTGGACACTCTTTGTCCAGTAACATGAGCACTTCAAGAACTAGAGCTTAATTTTCTTAGGATTCATGGTACCTTCCAGAGTACTGCTTATTTGAAAGCAGGGTTGGGTTAAGGTGGCTAAGAGGAACTATTTATAGAGAAGGGAGCCTATTTGGTCTATCAGTCAGTCAAGTGAAAACTGAAGTCCTAGACTATGCTTCTGAAGACCTTAAGTGCAATCTATTTCTTCTTCTATAAAATAGGAGGGTAAGTAACACTCTCCTTTATTATTTTATAAAGTCGTGGAGATCCAATAAAAGTGGTTACCAAGGTTACTCTGAGAATCATTGAGCTTTATCAAAGAACAAACTGGTATTCAAGATAAGGGGGAAGACTTCCTATTGGCAAGGGGAGCTAGAGAAGAACCCCCAAGACTCCTTGGCTCCGAGGGAGGTACTTAGCTGAGATCAAATTGTCTAGTCAATGAACAAGAAAAAAACAGTTCCTCAGATTCCTAGGTTGAAAGTCACCCATTTCCTAACTGGAAAGTTTTTGAGGTAATGCAGAGAAAGTTTGGGAGACCAGCTTAATAAGATGCAAATTATAACATTTCTCTGTGTGTGTGAACACTGCATTTTGTTTCCTGATACCTTATTCCACATTCTTATTATTTCATTTTTAATCATTTGAAGCAAATTTAAAAAGTAATAAAGCATGTTTATGCTATACAATATCTGTAGGATGCTGTTCTAGATCAATACATACAATGTAGTATGTTGAGGTTGTTAAAAGAGATTAAAGGAATATCTAAACTGGACACAAAATAATGATAAAATTTAAGTAGGTGGAAGGCATTATAGGTGAAGGGCAAGTGTCAGGAAGTATAAGGGATTTAAGGAAATTATTAATAGTTTGGCATGGCTAGTATTTAATATTAATGCAGGAGAAGGAGGAAGAGCTTAAAAATCTGATTACAACATATACCCTACTAAAAATTATTTAATGGCTTTCCATGGACTTTGACTAAAACCCAAGTCATTAACATGGTCTGTAAACTCCTGCATTGTCTGGCTCTATTTCTAACCACTCCCTAGTCATCTTGAGCCATTTGAATACTCGCTTGGTGTACTTGTCTACATGCTTTTGCCTTTAAGTTCTTCAGCTGTCCAAATTTTTTTTTTTTTAAGAGACAGAGTCTCACTTTATTGCCCTTGGTAGAATATCATGGTGTCATAGCTCACAACAACCTCCAACTCCTGGGCTTAGGTGATTCTTTTGCCTTAGCCTCCCAAGTAGCTGGGACTATAGGCTCCTGCCACAATGCCTGGCTATTTTTTGGTTGCAATTTGGCTGGGGCTGGGCTCGTACCTGCCATCCTTGGTATATGGGGCTGGTGCCCTACCCACTGAGCCACAGGCACCAGCCACCGTCCGAAATTTTTGATGCTATAAATCCTTTAGCCTTCCCCTTGACCACTCTTGACCTCTAGATTTTACGTGATTGGCTCTTATTCTTCAAGTCTCAGATTAATTAAACCCTAGTTTTTCTTGGCTATTAATCTAAACTAAAATATTCCTATTAGTCTCTCATTTTCCTGTTTATTTCAAAGCACCTAACAAAATGTGTGTTTCTGTGCAGGTATATTTAACTAGCACAGTGCCTGGGTCATGGGTTAATGATTTACAGGACTCATTTGCCTATGGCCTATAGACAACATAGGTCTTGGAAAGTTCTTTATTTCTTCACCAAGTATTTATTGAGTACTGCTGTTTGACTGCTAGAAGCTCACAGAATAGTGGTAGAGACACACAAGCACATAATACAATTGTTTGTGTGTTCCATGTTATTTTTGAGATACGTAGAAGACACTATAAGAACATATATGTCTGCCTAGACATCTACGAAGGCGTTCAAGAGAAAAGCCAGGCATTAGGAAGCAATTCTAAGTGGAATTTCTAAATTTTTTGTTACCTGGACTATCCTTTGAAGGATGTTTGCATCCTTGTCTTGGAAGCTTCAAGTTGTGTTTCCCTGTGGGCTAGAAGGCAGATTTTGTTTTTCCTGACCAGGGTAATAAAGATAATTGCTGTTTTTTGAAACAAAGTTTGAGCAGGTTTGCTTATACTCTTGTATAGTAATGTTGAGGGTTACCTAAAAAAGCTGAGCGTTACCTTAGCTTTGATGTGGATCCACCTTGTGTGCAGCAAGCATCCACCTGGGTCTGCCTCCACATAATCTCTATGGGGCTTGAATGACCAGATAAAGCAGTGAGAATATGAATGCTCATGCCACTTGCTGTGCTATGGTTAATAAACTCTATCTATTAGGACATGTGGTCTCTTTACTGGCTGACTCAATAGAAGTGTGGATGTAGAAGCCAGATGTAGAGGTTCATGCCTGTAACCCCAGCTATTTGGGAATCTAAGGAGGATGACAGCTTGAGCCCAGCAGTTTAAGACCATCCTGGGAAATACCGCAAAGTGAGACCCTATTTTAAAAGAAAACAAATAGGTGAGTCAATGAAAGTATGGCAAGTGAATTTAGTAGCTGCCACCATATTGCTGCTTAGGAGCTATCTGATTGCTTGACACTAGACTCAGAATAATACTTTCCAGTACAGTAGCCACTATGGAGCTATTGAGCACATGAAATGGGACTAGTCCAAATTAAGATTTGTGGTGTGAAATACATGCCATATTTCAAAGACCTAGTACAAATGATTTTCATATTATATATTGGAATAATAATATTTTAAATAAAATATATTAAAAAATTAACGTCATCTTATTTCTTTCTGCTTTTTGGGGGGGAGTTTGAGGCTGGGGTCTCACTTTGACACCAGCCTTGGAAGAGTGGTGTGGCATCATAGCTTACAGCAATCTCAAACTCTTGGGCTCAAGGGATCCTCTTGTCTCCTGAGTAGCTGGGACTACAGGATTCTGCCACAATACCCAGCTATTTTTAGAGACAGGGGGTCTCACTCTTGCTTAGGCGGGTCTTGGACACCTGAGCTCAAGCAGTACACCTGCCTCAGCTTCTCAGAGTGCTAGAATTACAGGTATGAGCCACTGTGCCTGGCCTCTTTCTGCTTTTTAAGTATTACTGCTAGAAAATTTAAAATTATATATGTGGCTTGCATTATATGGTAGAACCTCTCTAACTTGGCCACCTAAGGGACTAGAACAAACTGGTCAACATATGGAGGTGATCTACGTAAGAAACTAGGTCTACTGTGTTGATACGTACATGTGGTGCACATCTGGTCTATGAAAATTAGATCAACCTAAGGAAGTGGTTTTAGAAGTTACACCTAAACACTATTAGCAAACATTATGACAAAAATACTTAACTGTAGCAAAACTACATGATTGTAACATGTCTCAGAAATGTTCTCATTCTCCAAAATTTATGAGCAACTGATAAACTGTTTCATTATTCAAAGAGTTTCTATTCTTTTTCTTTGGAATTTATATTTCTCATTTTATTTCCCCTTTTTTATTATAATAGAATTAGAGGGTACAAGTTGAATTTTGTTACATATATGTAGTATAGTGGTGAAGTATGAACTTTTATACCTATCACCTGAATAGTGAACATTGCACTCCATATGTAATTTTTGATCTCTTAACTCCCCCTCACCTCCATTTTCCCGCCTTGAGTTGCCAGTGTCCATTGGGTAGCCATATGCAGAAAGATGAAATTATCCATATCTCTTACCCTATATGAAAATTAACTCAAGGCTCAGTGCCTGTAAGTCAGTGGTTAGGGCGCCGGCCACATACAGCAAGGCTGGTGGGTTTGAACCTGGCCCTGGCGTACTAAACAATAATGACAACTGCAACAACAACAACTAAAATAGTTGAGCGTTGTGGTGGGTGCCTGTAGTCTCAGCTACTTGGGAGGCTGAGGCAAGAGAATTGCTTAAGCCCAAGAGTTTGAGGTGGCTGTGAGCTGTGATGCCATGGCACTCTACTGAGGGTGACATAGTGAGACTCTGTCTCAAAAAAAAAAAATAAACTCATAATAGATGAGACTTAAATGTAAGACCTAAAATCATATAAATCCTAGAAGAAAACTTAAGAGAAACTCTCCTGGACACTGGCTATGCTGTGTGTCCTTGTATAGCTATGTTTAGTTCCCACTTGTAATTGAGAATGCAAAGCATTTATTTTTCTGTTCCTGAGTTACTTCACTTAGAACAATGGCTTCAACTTCTGTCCAAGTTGCTGCAAAAGATATTATTTCATTCTTTCTTATCACTGAGTAGTACTGCATAGTGTATATATGCCACATTTTCTTTATCCACTCATCAATTGATGGACACTTAGTTTAATTTCTTATCTTTGCAATTGTCAACTATTCTGTGAGAAACATATGTGAGTAGGTGTCTTTTTGATATAATGATTTCTTTTCCTCTAGGTGGATACCCAGCCATGGGAATGCACTATTGAATAGTACATCTACTTTTAGTTCTTTGCGAAGTCTCCATACTGATCTCCATAGAGAAGTTATACTGTTGTACATTCCCACCAACAGTGTATAAGTGTTCCCTTTTCACTGCATTTGTGCCAAAATCTATTTTTTTTAACTTTTTTAGTAATGGCCATTCTAATTAGGGTAAGATAGTATCTCATTGTAGTTTTAATTTGCATACCCCTGATTAGTTATGTTCAGCATTTTTCCTTCCTATGTTGTTGGCCATTTGTATCTCTTCATTTGAAAAATGCCTACTCATGTCATTTGCCCATTTTTTTTTTTTTTTGAGACGGAGCCTCGAGCTATCCCCCTGGGTAGAGTGCCATGGCATCACGCTCACAGCAACCTCCAACTCCTGGGCTCAAGCGAGTCTCCTGCCTCAGCCTCCCAAGTAGCTGGGACCACAGGCGCC
>CAUYTI010055488.1:0-44321 GCA_963575145.1 Galago senegalensis | reverse complement strand
CGCGCCTCGGTCCCCCCCGCCGCCCCGGCCGGGCGGGGTAGCGCCGTTGCGTGAGTGCGCGCGGCTGGGGGCCGGCCGGCGACCGAGCGTGGGGGGGGAGGGGGAGAGAAGGAGACAGAGAGAGAGAGAGGGAAAGGGAGGAAGAGGGAGGGGAGAGGGAGACAGAGAAGGTGATAGAGGGAGAGAGAGAGGGAGAGAGGGAGGGGGAGAGAAGGAGACAGAGAGAGGGAGACAGAGAGAGAGAGACACACAAAAGGTCGTGGAGGAAGAGAGAAAGAGAAGGGGAGAGAAGGAGACAGAAAAGGTCAGAGAGGGAGGGAGACGGAGACAGAGAGACAGAGGGAGAGAGGGAGACAGAGAGACAGATATGCAGAGAGACACATAAAGATACAGGGAGACAGTCGTCTGTATTTTCACGTTTATTTATATCTAATGTTTTGTGTCTTTCCTACAGCAAAAAGTTCACGAGGAAAACGGCAGTGAAAAGTAAAATAGGGTTTAATTAATTAAGACAATTGCTTCAATATATACTTGAAGGTTATAGCTAACACCAGACACTCTGAGCTGATATTCAGGAAAATCCATTTAACCACTGAGTCAAGCTATTTGCTGATATTGGGAAAAGCCTGTGATATCAGAGTAATGGATGGTAAGCACACTGTACTTTTTATTTAAATAAACTTTGAGTAACTTTTCTTTCCTTGTTTCTTACAAAAATGTATTTAAAGAAAGAATTAGGCTCCTTATAAATGAAAGAGAATCATGAGAACATCAAACAGGTCAAGTCGTGGTGCTGTTCCTGCCCTGTGGTGTGAGCCGCTGCAGTGAGGCTGCCCCCGTCCTGCCCCCTCCTGCCCCCTCCTTCCCCCTCCCTGGAGCCTCTGTGTTCCCAATTCAGCAGAACTGGGTGGGTACAGGGAGGGTGTGTGACAGGCAAGAGAAAATGATCCCTACAGCTCCCTGCCGCTGGCCTTTCAGGATGAGTTGAGTCATAGTTGCTGTTATAAGGAGGTTTTAAGGTTTCCAAGGACCTCTTCCATCAAACATGGTTTTGTTGCCTGGAAGACACCCCCACAACCTTTAAGAAAGATAAAATTAAGCAAGAAAATCCCCACGTTTTGCCCATGTGGTGGGAGAATGGCACTAGAAGGCAAGAACTCTTCTTTCCCTGATGTTTTGTCGTCTTCTGCTGATAAAAATACAGATAAGTGAAATACTTCTCTGGTTACACACAATTGAACAATTTTCAAAACATTTGACTGCTTTGGAATCAAGTAGTAGTCCTCCTCTGTGTCTCCAGCAAAGCTACTTTCCGGTACATCCTTGGGTGCCCTTGGGCCAGTCACCAGCTGTTTTGAGCTCAGGCTTCTCACCTGTACAATGGGGTGAATCACTGCCCGGCTGCACAGGCAGGTTTCCCGGCTGCACAGGCAGGTTTCCCGGCACCTTTGTGCACGTTTCTTCTGAACTACATTCTGTGACACCGCACACCTGGTGACAAGTCTGCCGTCGCTAAGGTATTTGCAGCATAGAAATCAGCAAACACAAAAAATAATTTTTTCTAGACCACTGTAGCTAAACATTGACTAGCACCTCACTGTTCAGAAGTTTGTGATACGTTTTAAGTGACAGAGAGGATTTAGCAAAGCAACACGCTTAGTGGACGAGAGTTGCCATTTCCGCTGCCCTGCCGAGCTTTGCACGTCGGCCCACACTTCCCAGAACAAACTTTTGGTTTTATCCCGACATCTCCATAGCTGTCACTAAGTAATCTAAAAAGGATTTTAGATTCAAGAAAAAGACAGGAGAGGGAGAAGGGATCTCGGCCCCCTAAGCACCTGCTGTCTGACCACAGAAACCCCTGTACTGGCGGACACAGCTCCTGGTCTGGGAAGGGAACGCGAGTACCCCTGAAATCTGCGTGAAGGAGGCCGAGAGAGCAGAATTCAAGTTCTTAGCTCGTGGCTTAGCATTTAGGAGAAACTTATAATAGTTTACTTTTTTGCCTTTTTAAAAAGAGAGTCTAGAGAATTTGAGTAACTACAATAACAAACATCTGTATTTTCCATTTTACTTGAAATGATGCAATCCGTTGGCACCCCCAAGGCGTGTCTGGGGAGTCCGCAGCCCCTCTAAGGAGCTGTCTATCAGCTTGCATGTTCCTCCTTCATGGCCAGCTTTGGGGCGCACAAGAGGTCCTGATGGGGCAGGGCCATGAAGACTTCCCCGCAGGGGAGGTGAACCCTGCTGGACGCTGCTTTGTGTTGTAACACAAACAACAAAATAATCAATTGTTAACTCCTAGAAGTACAAATTATAACAGGAAAAAAATTACTTGTAAATGATGCAGATAATGATGTGCATTGTCCTTAGCAAGTAAAATTTTGTGTATGAAAGAATGTGCTTTTGAAGTGCAGAAGAGAAGCCGCTGGGCGGTGAATTTGGGGATGAAGATTGATTGAGTTTAAACACTTTCCATGCCGTAATTTTAGCCTGGGATTTGTTTGTGCACCAGCTAGCACAGAAATCCGCTTTACTGTTTGAAAATGGAGTCCCAGACATAGGTGGAGCAGTAATCTTAGATACGGTCACCTTGGGTGGTTTAAATTTTAGTTTCCGTCTCGCATAATCTTACCCAGTCCACCCTCCGCTTATTCATCAAGGACTATTTACAGAAAAATAGAGGTGATGAATATACATGCTGTCGGAATCTTATAATAAAACAATCTAATTTACAAAGCTCTTTTCTCTTGTAAAGGCATTTGGGGAGCAACATAATTAAATGACTGTCATAAAATTAACAGAATCTATTTTCTAATCTCTTTTGCAAAGTTAGCTGGGATCTTAACATAATAGCTGCATTATTTTCGTGGATGTGTATTCCTGGGTTTTTTTTTCATGCATCCCGTGGCCCCCTCAGACTTCTCTTGACTGTTTCTTTTAAATTGTCCTTCATACCATTAAGCACACAGTCTGTGCCTGCACAGAGGAATATTCGAGAATGATCACGCCACATGCAATTACCAACTGCTGATACCTAGAGAAGCCAGACTGTCCTCATACAGGACCCACGAAACCAGCAACAGAGTGTGTTCTCCATTTTCCCCAAGCAAGTTGGAAGAGGAAAATAAATAAGCAAAATCAGTTCACATCAGTCCTAATGCACAGTTACACAGCTAGTCCCCAGCCACTGACAACGAAGCCAGCCCCACTGCCGCCCCTAATTCCCCCACACCTGCCATCCCAGCAGGTAAGTGATCCAGACCATCTTCCCTGGGATGTGCTCTATTTGTCTGGGAAGAATCGTGATTATTCTGACGGCTCCAGTCCTGGTGTACCTGTGCTCCCGTCACTGTAGGAGATGACGGCGCCTGCTCTTTGCACACTCTCTCCTGCCCAGTTCCATGCCGTGAGCAGCCTTCTGTCCTCAGCTCCTCCTGTCCTCTCTCCTTCTCCCCTCTGCCCACGCAGCCCACACGACCTCAGGGAAGTGACTCACAGGCAAACTTAGATTTTTTTCCTCTGGTTTCAAGTATCCCTGCACCCTCCCATTTCCAGCTACTCTCTGATCCCCTCTTAGCTAAGGAGAACTAACTGAGGAATAGTACTTAGCAGCCAACTAGGGCACTGGGGAGTCTGTACAAGAAACAGAAAGTGTTTTAGAATTTTAAATTGAAAACAACAACTTACAGGGAAATTGAGGCCTCAGAAAATGTTTTGGGAAAAAGTTCTGTGGGCCTACAGGAACGAATTCTAGAGTGAAAAACACCAGGCCAGCCAGAAATCTCATTCCTGTGGGACCACTTTCAAAACCATGAAGCTCAAAGACACATCTCATAGCTGTGTTCTGGAAAGCTAGACAGCCAGAAGCCAGCAGCCTGCACCCACCCCATGGGACCGCTGCTGTGCTCACCTGGGACACTCAAGTGTGCACATTGCAAGCTGCAGCATAGACTTCTGCTGACAGTGCTGCCACTGACTCAGAACAGCCCAGAGTGGCATTGTTTTTATTTACTTCCACATTTCAAGCATTACAAGAGGGTCTGAGACTCAGTTGCAAATCAATCTAAGTGCCCTGGTTCTCTAACCTTTGCTGTACCCATCAGTACAGAGGGAGGGCGGATTGGAGGATGAGCAGCTGATCTATACTTGCTGTATTAGTTCATGTTCTGTTGTTTATCACAGAATACCTGAAACTGAGTTGCCAATAAGAAAATGAATTCTTTTCACACAACTTTGGAGCCTGCAAAGTCCAAGGTTGAGCCTCTTCTCACTGGTGAGACTCTGCAGAGTCTCAGGTGGCATAGGCATCGCATGAACTGGGGGCTGAACATGGCAGCTCAAGTGTCTTTCCTGCTTCTTACAAAGCCACCAGTCTCACTCCCATGATAATCCATTAATTCATTAATCTGCTAATCCATTAATTCCAAAATATATTAATTAAATCTATTCATGAGGACTGACTCTCTCCTTATGAATAACTACTTAAAAACCCAGCCTGTCTGCACTGTCACCCCGAGTATTAACATTCAACATCAGTTTTGAAGGGGGCACATTTTCAAGCCACCACACCTGCTACAGTTTGAATATGTCTTGCAAAGTTTATGTGTTAAAAACATAATCACCAATGCAACAGTGTTAGAAGGTGTGAATTTTAGGAAGAGATGAGGTCTTGAGGCCCCTGCTCTCATGAAGGGATTAGTGTCATTATTGCAGGAGTGACTTTGTTACAAAAAGCAGGTTCATCCTCTTCTTGTTCTGTTCGTCTACAATTGGCCTTTTGCTCTCCACCATGGGGTGAGGCAGGGAGAAGACCCTCTCCAGATGCTGAGAAGATGCCAGTGCCAAGATCTTGGACTTTCCAGCCTTCAGAACTACGAGCCAATACATTTCTGTTGTTTATAAATTCCATATCAGATATTTGTTATAGCATCATGCCATGGACTAAGACAGGCTCTGTGCACTATACTGGTTCTATACTGGAAGACTTTGAATGATTTTATGTGTAATCCCTACAAAAACCCTGTGAGTTGATAACCTTTCCCACATATTAAAGACAAGACAATTGATATTCAAGGAGAAGGAGTTGATTGATTGATGTTTTTTGAACATGTATAACCTACATATTCCAAACGATGTCAGGTGATTTTATTTAATATTTCTCTTTATGTTTTCAATAGTCTTATGTTTATAAAAATGATTTTTACAATAACAGAGACTAAATATTTTTGCCCATATAATAGTAAATCTGAGTTCAAATACTTGTTTATCTGTCGGCAAACTCCTCAATCTCCTCATCAAAATATTTCCTACTTAAAAAATAGTATTGCATTTTCTTTGATGTTAAGCATATTACAAATGATCAAAGTAATGTGTGATATATTAATCACAACTTCCAAAATAAGTCATCCTGCATAAAAATGACTCACATTGCTCTGTTCATGGAAGGGCAATTTTCTCTAGGATAGAAAATAAATTTTCTATGTGAAATGTAATATTGTACAGGCGTTTGGCATAATAAAAAGTCTTTCTTTTTTACACTTCTATAAATAGAGTTGTGATATTTTACTAAATGACAGTCTGCTGACACACGATAGCCTCATGTGTTCACAAAAACACTAATATACCTCTGTGTGAAGTAACGTTCTACAATATTACTTCATAGAGTAGGAATAATAAATGTTAAAATGTTGTCTTTATCTAACCAATGATTCTGGTAAGTAGTTAAAGTTACATTCTTTACAGCCAGGCAAATTTTCCCTAAATTTTATGTTTTCAGTGAATAATTTCCATTGCATAACATTTTTCTGATGATGAGAAAGAGTGGAAGAAATGTGACATTTTTATTTCCAAAAGTACTAACTGGCTGATGCAGGAGACAGCGTACGGACTCAGTGTGCCCATCACTCTGCGATGTGTCAAGTTTCCCGTTTCTGTTCATTGCAGAGGGCTAAGTGTGCAGGTTATTCTGTCCCAAATAGAGCTGGACAACTGAGTTCATTTGACCTCTACAAAAATTTTAAACAAACAAATAACCAAAAGCTAAGTTTGACAAGTGGAGTTTTGTTTCAAGAGCCAGGACTTATGATATTCTGATAAAACAGAACTTTCTTGAGGAAGTGAAGGTAAAGACCCACATGGTAGGGACCTGAGGGCTGAGAAGACGATGCACTCAGCTTTTCTGTGCATGCCGCCAGTTACTTCTAAGAGGTAGAAATGTATTTTTGATATGTTTTGCTATGATCCAGAACTATTAACACAATTGAAAACTAAAAGGAGTGAGTTTTTCTGGTAACTCGGCTCTGTGTTAACCTGAGATGTCTAATCGACTCATGGGAGAAGGATTGTCAAAACCCCCAGTGAAATGAGAATGGTATGAGAACACAGGGACTCAGAAGGATCAGAAGCAGGTTGAGGTTAATGTTCGGGGCTTCTCCTTCAATCAGATAAGAAAACACATCCCCCGGTCCTGGCTGAGGCTGTTTCATTTCATATTCTTCTTTTCCCTCCAGAAACTTGCCCAGCTCCTGCCTAAACCATTGTGGTTCTTTCCTGGACACGTCTTTTCTTGAAATAATTAATGTGTTCTGTAATGGTTAAGTTTTTTCATAGAAATAGAACCCATAGACTGTGTGGGGGTGGGGGGTGAGTTGTGCACAGAGAGGAAAGAGAGAGAGATTTTAAGGGGTGGGGTCCAGAAATTATGGAGGTTGACAAGTCCACCTCCATAATTTTTCAGGGTGGGGTCACTAGGCTGGGGGCCTAAGAAAGAGTTGATCACTTCAAGTTCAAAGACCATCTTCTGGAGAGTCCTCTGTAGAATAGGGAAGGTCGTTCTTTCTTCCATTCATGTCTTTGACTGACGGGATGATACTTACTGAGAGCAGGGAGCACAGTCTGCTGATTCAAAGTCCATCAATTTAAATGTTAACCTCATTTAAACTAGAAACACTTTCACAAAAAACTCCAGAATAATATTTGGCCAAATAATAAGATGAAAGAAAGGAGATGAACCATCTTGGAAAATTGTGATTAAGAAAGAAAACGCTTTTGGCCTGACTCTACATAATTGGGAAGTCCCTCCCTCCCCCAGGCAGATACAAACTATTCTTAAAAAGTCCTGGTACGGAAAAGAGGTCACTTCAAAACTCGAGCATTTGCACAATCATCTGCCAATGTGGGGATAAGTATAGAGCAGAGTTGAATAAATAGCTCGGAGGAAAAGGAGAAAGAGGAAGGGAAAGATGGGGAGGAAGAAAAAAACTGAGGTGGAGGGAGGAGGAAGGAGAGGGGGGCTGAAGAGAGCACAGGTGGGGGGGGGACAGTCCAGCCTGAGTGTTGAAATTCTAAGGAAAACCACAAAATTAACAAAGATTGATGAATCTGAAAAATAGCGCCCATTGTTGCTCTCCAATTTAAGGCAATGAATACATTGCCAAGAGAGAAATGTCTGAGGTCAGAGCTCACATGAGCCTTCCTCAGAAGGAAAAAATAATCTGATGACAAAGCCAAACTATCAAATTGCCCGTGTGGGAGTCACGGCAAGTGTGGGTCTGCAACGTGCCACCGACAATGTATTAAAAACAGGAGAAAAGACCAGCACAGTTGAGGGAAGACAGATGGTCTCCACACAGAAGCTCCTTACGTGTTTGCCCTCCAGGCTTTTCTTAAAAAAAGCCTTGCCTGTGAACTGTAGCTGTCAATAATATGAATTAGAATTATATATATATGCATATAATGGACAGAATGAAAGCACTAAACACAATCTATTCCTCAAAACTAAGAGTAATAGCTATGAAAATCATGAGTTAATATTAAACTTGAAAAATCAAAATTCTAAGTTATAACAATAAATGGAACATTGTGGTTGTGACTTTCTATGAATTTTGTCAATAACACATTCCTTAAAGTCTAAGGAAATAAAAAATGAAATTAGTTTCAAATGAAACTTAATGCACAGAAAACTGTGATTCTGTTCTTGATTCCAAAGTTCTCATATTTGCAAAAAGTAAAGAAGTGGCCATACAGTTTCATGAACTCCGTTATCAAGGTAGTGAGGACCATACTCTCTGAAGGCTGGAGAAGACATTCCTGTCTTGCCTCACCTAGTTTCGGCCTCTTGCCTCCACCCTCTGCCTCTGTCTCACACTCCTTCTTCCTGTGTTTCTCTGTGTCTACAATCCTTTCTCTACTCATAGAGAGAAAGGCGGCCTTACAGGCACCAGGCTTTGGGTTTGGGAATGCCCTAATCCAGTCTGACTTCTCTATAACTTGATTACTGTTTTACTTATGTGCTTATTTAGCATCTACAGAGATCCTGTTTTCAGATAAGCTTACATCCACAGAATAGGACTTAAACATATTGTTTGTTCAACCCACAACAATGAGCTTTTAGGTTGAATCATTGAATAAAGTGACCAAATGGCTATTAGCTATTATTTAACCTGATAAGCTTATCTGCAATCCTGTCTTTACTTCCACTTTATCAGTATTCTTCAGAGAGCCACACTTGGAACTCAGAACAGCCTTTGGCACATTAGTTCTTGTATAGCTTCTTTGTAAAGCTTCTTGTATCTACTTCTTGTGTAGCTTCTTGTATAGCTTTCTTTCTGCAAGAAAACCCCATGCGCTCATTCACCCATGGAGATAGGCTTCAAAATTCTCCATCTTGAAATATTCTCTTCTTGACACCAGAGGCAGGAGATTGACATTTCTTATCTCTTAAGCATCTTCTCAAGCTCAATTTCCTCAAACTTCTCTCTGACTAGAGCTAACAGCTTCTCAAATTTTCATTTAGGATAAGAGACAAGGAAATTCTGAAAATATTTTCAGGTCTGAAACATAAAATTTAGGTACATTTTTCTTAACTCCAATATTTTTCTAGTTGGAAGAAGATGAATAAATCAAACTATATTTTAGTCGAAGTTTCCTGTATTAACAGGGACAACGCATAAAATACAATAAAATGATTAGCTCAAGACTCTGTAAACTGTGTATTTGTTTCAGGAGCATTTCAAGGGTTGGGAGATTCAATTCTGAAAGTGCACGGTTCCAGGTTAGGCAAAGAGGGTGGGGCATGTCCTCTGGGCTTGGATCATCAAGGACCAGTGAGCTGGCAGGCCAGGTTGGCTCGGCCAACAAAGGACAAGATCAAAGTGGACATCTGCAGTTTACAGACACTTGCCGTGGGGCTCTCATTTCAGTAACAGAACCTTACTTTCATTAGGAAAACATCTCTCTCATTGTTTTCAATGTGGGGGACAATTCTTTAGTAAGGTATATTTTATACACTTGAAAAGAACAAAATACCCCCAGATTGCCTCTTCTGCAATTTTGAATTACAGAAAGAAAAGTGAAAAACAAGAAAAAAGCAGAAATATCCATTCCAGCAATAATATTCTGATTCAGAATCAAGAAATGCCAGCTGTTTAGATTCCTAAAGGTATTCTTCCTGGGGGTTTTATTTTTTAATCAACCTTTTAGTACCTCTTTTCAGATTCTGTGAGCCACTGAATATCATGGAAGATGTTCTTTTCTTATTTGTAACTAAGAATCTGCTTCTGTCACCTGTGGCCAAAGAGCCCTGATATAGCAACTGGTACCGAACCAGGCTTTGAGTGGACAGATACACTTTTTTTTTTTTTTTTTTGTAGTTTTTGGCTGGGGCTGGGTTTGAACCCCACCTTTGGCATTTGGGGCTGGCGCCCTACTCCTTTGAGCCACAGGCACTGCCCCAGATACATTTTTATTATCTCTTTTTGTCCCCAAATGGCTCTGGGAGGTAGGTCTTGTTTTTACTATTTTAGAAACAAAGAAAGCAAGTTGTGAGGTTATTTAAAAATATTTATTTGATGCCACATAACAAGTTAGCTCCTTAACAAGAAGCAACACCAAGGAGTTCCGGTTCCCAGCTCATTATTAATTTTATTCTAGCATGTGATCCCCTAAAATACAGTTTTATAAATTCTAATCCATTGTGGGCATCAGTGGTTGGAAACTGGTTTGTCAGAAAAGCCCATTGGATGCTGAGAGGGTTGATGGACAAGCCAAGCATAGTTGTTTTTAAGTGATAGCCAAAAAACTTAATTTGTATTTGAATTGAAGTGACATGCATTTGGAAATTCTAAGGCAACATCTACAGAAATAGTTTAAAAATGTATACATAAGATAATATTAAAGGAAAACTGAATAATGAAAATAATCCAAGATAAAGCAGAAAACAGTGAGAAAGAACAAAACATGCAAAAGTTAGCACAAATGCAACAGGATGAAAAATGTTACTACAAATCAAAGCACCATTGAAAGCACCAAGGCAAACAGTTTCTCTCTGGAGCACACCCACCCAGACTTTATCCAGGTGGCCGCAGAGAGAAGCTCTGGACTTTTCCAAAGAGATCCCCAGCATTTTCCTTCAACACTCCCCCAAGCACCCAGTGATGACGGCCAGGCATCATGACAGCATTGGGGTTACAGTGGTGAACAAAACAGGAACAATCTCTGTCCATATAGACCTCCCATTTACAGTGAAGAAAGGCAAAAATATAATTCTATGTTAGGTAATAGTAAGTAGCATGACAGAGCCAAATAAAAGGACACAGAATGACAGGAGGACAGCAGTGTAAATTTTCTTAGTTCATAAAATGATTCTATCTTTGAGAAAATTGTCCGTTTCTTAAGATGTGTTCCCACTTTAGGCACCATAGTAAACAGGGCTTCTCTCGGGTAAGCTTGTTGATAATAAGCTTTGCTCCTGGGAAAATACTGACCAAGAATCTCTCTGCTTAAGAGAAACCACAAAGGTGGTCTCTGCCTCTGAGGAGGTTATTGTCTGGATGATTTTTCAGGCAATGAAGGGCCTAAATTTTAGTAGAGCAATTCAATATTGGGTTTTTTACACTTAATTTTTAGTTGTTTTTTTTTGGGGGGGGCGTTAAAGTTAAAATACTTTATAAACTGGGGTAGGAAGAATCTTGATTGAGAATCACTTTATGAACTAAGAAAATGATCCCCTGGGGTTCTTCCTTCCATTACAATGAGATATCACACCAATGGTTATATACATTATGTGGAAAATGGGATTTTAAAGATAGAATTATAGCTCCTAACCAACTGACTTTGAGTTAATCAAAAAGGAGGTTATCAAAGATAATAAATCTGTACTGATTTAACATGCTATTTGTGATGACTCCATATCCACAGAGAGAAAATCTATACAGTAAATTTAGTGTGCATTTCGTGTAAAGATGAAGATAAAGAGTATTAAGAGATTATGTAAATATTCAATAATGAAGAAAACTGAATGTTCTTTATTTGCTATTAATTGAACTTGTGCATAAGGAACATTTTCTCTCTGTTGCTGAGATTTAGCATATATGTGGAATGATAGAATTAGGCTAATCGGTGTCTAAAATTGCATGACTCACTAGCTGCTTCACACTTGTTGGGGAATCTCCAGTCCCTGTTCTCAAAGGTGCTCCTGATAACCACACAGGATAATGAATGCATCCTCCTCCTCAGTCTGAGGAAGACGAACTTGTTCAGAGTGGTTGCTTAGTAGATTTTATTGGCTCAACTTGAGGCAAGAACGCAATTCTTCCATTTTTAGTTGCCTCTATAATTCCTCTGGGAAGATATTTTAGCTTTATTTATGTTATTTTGAGAAGTACCATTAACTTAGGAAATCTGAGTAGAAGGTGAAATTATGTGTTCTGAATGTTCATACACATGTTGTGCCCTTCACCCTTGCTCTTGACGACATTTACATAAACAACCTCTTAAGGTACAAAGTAGGAAATTTGTTCTGCCATGTGGACCCCTACTTTTATGATTAAGAAGTTCTAGAAAAATTTTTCTAAATAGCAAATGAAAGGGCAATTATCCTTGTTCTTTCTCTATACAGATAACTTCCTCACCCAATCCATAAACTCTCAGATTTTAGTCTACAAACTCCAGGTTTGGATTGAGAATCCTAAACCGTCTACTGAACCCTGTTCAGCATTGGGGTTACAGTGGTGAACAAAACAGGAACAATCTCTGCCCATATAGACCTCCTATTTACAGTGAAGAAAGGCAGAGATATAATTCTATGTTAGGTAATAGTAAGTAGCATGACAGAGCCAAATAAAGGGACACAGAATGACAGGAGAACAGCAGTATAAATTTTCTTAGTTCATAAAATGATTCTATCCTTGAGAAAACTGTCTGTTTCTTAAGATGTGTTCCCACTTTAGGCACCATAGTAAACAGGGCTTCTCTCGGGTAAGCTTGTTAATAATAAGCTTTGCTACTGGTAAAATACTGACCATTACTTGGAAATAAGTAATCAAGTGCTGTTCAGTAGGATAAATCTTCTTAGGAAGAAATGAAGGTCCTTGGGGATGAGCTGTCACCACAGAGTGGATCCTACATGGACACTGTGATAGCTGTGCTAAAAACTGACCTGCATGACCAAATGTTTCTTCTAATGATGTCCTTGAGTATTTTAAAGATAAATGTATTAACAACCATTAAAATATCATTGATAAAAGGTAAGTTGAGAATATGGCTCAAGTAACCCAAGCTTACACCATTTAAGTATGACTAGCATTAGGCAAATAAGAGAATAATTGAAAATACAATCAAAGATTTACAGATATTTAACGCATCCCTGCTTATAAGAACCATAATATACAAATAGGCAATGATTATCACTTGGGAATTGGTTAAGTAATTGTGGAGCATGCAATTAACAGAATAATAAAGTCATTTAAAAAGATGATCACTGTGTGTTTATATGGAAAAGTGCATACAAAAATCTTTGCAAATCAGTTTAAAATGGTGCATACATCTGGGATTTCAAAAATTTGCTTATGAATGAAGTCTATTGTTTGAGAAGTAGTGTGATCCTTTAGAGATATGGAAATAGCCTCCATGTTGCAAGGATTCTATCTTGCAACACATGCTGCTCTATCTGGAACTTCTTCAACTTGAAACAGATACCTTTGTAATTCTCCTAGAAACCTTGTGGTTTCTCAGTTTAGAAAAAGAGAGATGCATGCTTTTGGGCTAAATTGCAAGTAAGCTCAATGGGATCCATGACAAAGTTAAAAAAAAACACAAACAAAAACATTCAGGAATAAATGAAAATTTCACTAAAGAAATAGATATTCTGAAAATAGATTTTGGAGCTTCTAGAAAATAAAGTCATTTAGGGAATTTCAACATGCAGTAGAATATATTGAAAACAGACAAGACCAAGCAGAACAAAAAATTTCAGGGCTTGAAGACAAGGCTTTCAAATTAACCCAACTAGTCACAAATAAAGAGAAAAAAGAATCAAAAGAAATAAAGTATTGGAGAAATATGGGGTTATGTAAAACACACAAATGTAAAAATCATAAGTGCACCTGAGAGAGAAGAAAAAAAAGCAAATTTCCCTGGTCTTGTTAGATACGTACCTCTCCAGATACACGTGGATCACTGAATTCCTGGAAGATTCATTGCAAGTAGGACATCACCAAGGCACAGTCATCACTCTGGCCAAAGTCGAAGGGGAGAAAATACAACAAGTTAGGAGATGAAAGCTGCAGGTAACTAACAGGGAAAACACACCAACTAATGGCAGTTTTCTCAGCAGATACCTTACAAAGCAGAAGGATGAGGTCCTATTTTTCATCTTCTTAAACAAAGTAACTACCAGCTAACAATTTTGTATTCTAAAAAACCAAGTTTAATAAATTCTGGGAGAGCAAAGTCTTTCCCAGACAAGCGAACACTAAAGGAATTTGTTACTACGAGACTTGATGTACAATAAACGCTCAAACGTGCTCTAAACACTGAAAACAGTGATCGATACTCACCAATGTAAAAGCCCCTGAAAGGAAAAATGTGCAGCTCTCATGAAACAGTAATTTAGAAGAGAATACAAGCAAGTGGGTCACAACTGACACGGTGACAGAAGCAGTATCTCACATAGTAACATCCACATTGAATGTAAATGGGTGGCCTAAATGTCCGACCTAAAAGAAATAGATGAAGATGAAGACAAGGGAGAAGGTTATATTGAATAGACCTCAACATCCTGTGCTTTGGTCGAGGCTGTCTCCACCCTGGATCATTCAAGAGCAAATCAAACCTCTATCCAGAACAAAATAAAACTCACCATCTCCTGGAACAAATAAAACTTAAATTAAAAAAAATCTAACTGAAAATGCTAACAAAAGTACTAACCTGGATGGAGGTGGAACACATTATTCTTAGTGAAGCATCACAGGAATGGAGAAGTAAGAATCCTAGGTATTCAATTTTGATATGAAGACAATTAATGACACAGCAGGGTATGGGGGAAGGGGAGACCAGACTGAGATGGAGGGAGGGGTGAGGGAAAGGAAAAGAAGAAAGAAAAGAAAAGAAAAGAAAATAGTGACTAATTCTCACATAAATTGCATTTAATTTTGACCAAAGTACATTACGTAAACATTAATTTTTAATTCAACTTGTTAATATGTTGTTTAGGATATGAAATCCTCATTTATAAATGAAATAGGTTTGTAATTTCCCCTTTATAATGATGTATTTTCTCCAATTTTAATATCAGGTGTATCCAGATTAAGTAGAATTATTTTGAAGTATTTCTTCTTTTTCTATTGTCTATAAGATTTGCCATTATCTGTTTGTTGAAATTCTTTACTTTTCTTTATAAAGAAAGTTCTTTTACTTTTATTTATAAATATTAGTTTTCTATTCTTTGATATTGGGGGGAAATAATAATAATAAGTTAACTGATGACTCCATACTGAGCCTCAGAGTCAAAGCATTCTATAATAGACATACTCTTATTTGACAATGTGAATGTTACTTTCTTTGCATTATTATTATTATTTCTGCTTAATATTTCAATGCAGCAACAGTCTGATTTCTTTTCTGAATGTATTTATCTTTGTTTGTTATGAGATTTTTGTTTCTAGTCCTTATCTTAAACATTGTTATTGTTATTAAAGTTTAAGCCTTTTTATTTTTGTGAAGGTAAAAAGTGGAAACCTAATAAACACATGTATATGTAAAAAAAAATAAAAAAACCAAATCACTTCCAAAATAAGAATTTAAATAAATACACAGATTTGAAAAATAAAATAAAATAAATAGATTGCAGAATGGATTAAAAAAGTAAAACACGACCCAAATATCTGTTGTCTTCAGGAAATTAATCTCTCAAATAATCTCGTAGATTTAAGGTAAAGGGGTAGGAAAAATATTTCAAAGAAAAGAAAACCAAAACTGAGAAGGAATATCTATAAAACAGACATTAAATCACCAACAGTAGAAAAAGACAAATGTGTCCGGATATCAGAAATTAAATTAACAGCAACATAATAGTGAAAGACATGAACACGTCACTGACAGAACGAGACGGAACATCAAGGTAGAAATTAATTAAAGAAACACTGGACTTAAAGGGTGCTCTAAGGAGCACCAAAAGGACTTGACAGACAATTATAGACTCTTCTCCCTCCAAAAGGCAGACTATATTTTTCTCACCGGTACGTGGCCTTTCCTAGGTGCAAACACCTCATTGCTGTCTCTTCCTATCTCGCAAGGACACCAGGCCTATGGCATTAGGTCCCACCCTTATGACCTCATTCAACCTTAATTTGCTCCTTAAAGTCCCCGTCTCCAGATAAGGTCATAAACTGAAGTGCTGAAGTTAGGACATCAACACATGAATTTGGGAAGAACACAATTCGGTCCCAATTCAGTTCACTCACATTACTTATTCATGCTTTTATTCACTTATTCCTCGATGTCAATTTAGCAAATCCTGCACTGCAAACAATGCTCAACCCTGAGGGTGAACAACAGGAAAAGGCTTCAGGAGAGACCCTACCACACCGAGCCTGTCTGCTGTCACTGACTGACAGCCTGGGACCGTGTCAGACGACTCAAAGATAGGATCTCAAAAAGCAGATAGCACTCATCTCCAATAGACACCACGCCACAAGTGTGGCAGGCAGTGCCCTTTGGGTAAACTCTCGGCATGCAGGGACTTCCTAGACAGCTGCAGGCAGGTGCAGGGAAGCATCACTGCAGTGGTACACAGATCTGTCCTGCCTCGCACTTTTCTTAGTTATCATGTACAAGTGCACTGAGACATATTTATGGCTGTTTCTTAAAATGAGACCTCTTAGCTGCCTTCATTACCATTGCCCAGATGTGCAAAAGCCAATTCCTGAGCATCAGTCCAATTCCTGGGCATCTGTCTGTCGACTTCTATGTTGAGATCAAGGCCTGGGAACTGACATTGGATAGTGCCTCTCAGGGCATCTTTATTGGGATAAAACTCCCCAGTCAGCAGTCACAGTTACACATGCATATGTGCTCTACCAGCTCCTCTTCTCTCTCTCTCTCTCTCTCTCTCTCTCTCTCTCTCTCTCCATCCTAATTACTTTCCATGTATTTACTAATGTATGGGCATTAACAAGAAGAATAGGCAAACCTCACAGCATCTCTTACTGACTCACTTTTCTCACGTACCACTTGGAACTAAACTGGTGTCATCCACTTAAAAACTGTGAAATAGACAGGATAGGGCAGACATAGAGTCACAAGAACTTTATACCTGAACATCATAAGAAAAAATAATCAGCAAATGTGGGTAAATTCACATAGGAATTTCCGGTCAGATCTAGAACTCAAACTTTCGGATCTCATGGCGATTTCTTCCGTGTGTCCTAAGAATCCCACACAATGCCTGTGTATCTGGGACAGCTGCTAATAAGTGACGCATTGTCGTGTGCACATGGTAGAGGTTCTGCTCTGACATTGTCTCCATAGTGATATCTGAAGAGATTATTTCACCAACTAAAGCCCCGGTTACTAGAGGTTCCCTCCTGTGAGCAGACCTTATTAGGGTTGCCCTGGAGACGACTTAGTCAGGCTCTATGATTGTACAGGTCACATCGTCAAGGGGAACCAGACCCCTCCCCGACTATCAAGTCCCCTCAGAGCCCTGGCAGTTAAGCAAAGACAAGCTAACTTTAGAGCCTTTAAGAGATTTTGAAAGAATGGAAAACACCTGCTTTTATTCCTCTGTTTCTTTGATCTATTCATTTTGTCATTTTAAGAAATAACGTTTTAAGAAATAATTTTCTTCTTAGTTCTTCATGATTTTCTTTGCAGTTTTCATGGTACTTAGATTTTAAGCCACCTTTTTTTAATACATAATATTTAACTACAAATGAAGATTTCTTCCACAAAGACCCTTGCTGCTGGGCCAGTAACATTTTATGAAGTGGAAATAGATCTCTCAGAATGTATCCTGAAATAGAAATGAACAGAATTAGAAACCAGTTAGGATCCACACCACTATTGTTCTCTCTGTTGTGTTCCTCTGAAAGTTAGTAGCTTTTGATTTTAATTTTTAACTTGACTGAACTCAACATGTAAATTTGGTCACTCTAAAGTTTGCAGCTGCTGAGACCTGTGCAATGGCCTTGAAACCGTCCCTGCTGCTTCTCTATCCTGCTTTTCCAGGAATATTCCCCGGGCCTGTGAACTGGGCTGTTCACCCAGGAATTTTGGAAAAGATGAGGCTCGCCTCTATTGGGGTCCCCTTGCCTCTAAAGATTTTCTCCAAATGTCCAGCTTTGATCTCTATAGCCTTGCATTCCATGTTCTCTGTTACCTAAATGGGAAACAAATAGTCTCTGCTAAGGAATAGATCAGATCCAAGTTCGGCCTCGGATCCAAGTTCTGCCTTTGTAAGTAGACTCCTCTCAACAACGCTTCTTTTCCTCGTAACATCTCCCCTTAAGCATGCAGTTTAATCGTCCCTCAGATACTTAGGGAATTTGTGTTTTTAATCTGGGTCCCATTCCTGTGCTTCTTACACTGGTGGGACTTCTCTTTTAAAAGGTTTGACTTTCCAGGTACCTCCCCATCCTAGATCTATGATTTCTGAAACCCTCCACTGGTAAGGTAGGAAGTCCCCCTGGTGCACCACGTGCCCGCAGCACACAGGCCACCTTCCTACCTCAGCTATGTGCCTGAGCAGTGCCTTCTTTGTGCCAGGAAGCAATAGATTCACAATTCTTACCCTTCTGCTCCTTGTTTTTTGAGAATATGTTATTCTTTCTTTGGTCTGCTTTAGGAAGTTTACCAGTTGCTGTTTTTATAGTTGCTTTTGTACCAATTTATAGGTGGCCTGCAAGACAAATTCACTTATGCACAATTACAGGAAGCCAATAATTTATTTTTATCCTTAGATTTTACTAGTTCAATATGACATACATAAATTGTGTCTGTGCATGCACCTGTGTGTGTCTGTGTATGCACCTGTGTGTGTCTGCATGCACCTGTGTGTGTCTGGGCATGCACCTGTGTGTGTCTGCATGCACCTGTGTGTGTCTGTGAATGCACCTGTGTGTGTCTGGGCATGCACCTGGGTGTGTCTGCGCATGCACCTGGGTGTGTGTGGGCATGCCCCTGTGTGTGTCTGTGCATACACCTGTGTGTGTCTGCATGCACCTGTGTGTGTCTGCATGCACCTGTGTGTGTCTGCATGCACCTGTGTGTGTCTGTGCATGCACCTGTGTGTGTCTGCATGCTCCTGTGTGTGTGGGCATGCACCTGGGTGTGTCTGCATGCTCCTGTGTGTGTCTGGGCATGCACCTGGGTGTGTCTGCGCATGCACCTGGGTGTGTGTGGGCATGCACCTGTGTGTGTCTGTGCATACACCTGTGTGTGTGTGTGTGTGTAGCTGTGTGTCTGGGCATGCACCTGTGTGTGTCTGGGCATGCACCTGCGTTTCTGCATACACCTGTGTGTGTGTGTGTGTGTGTGTGTAGCTGTGTGTCTGGGCATGCACCTGTGTGTATCTGGGCATGCACCTGTGTTTCTGCATACACCTGTGTGTGTCTGGGCATGCACCTGCGTGTGTCTGCATGTGTGTGTTTTAAGGCCACTTCAGATGTGCTGAGCTTTCTAGGCCAGTGGGCTGATCCTTTTGTAATTACTTTGGAAAATTCAAAGCTAGAAATTTTCACATATTTTTCTGACCCACCGTTTCTATCCTTCTTTACTGGGTTTCCAACATTAGACTATCTGATACTAACTTATAGTTTCTCAAGCCTCAGTTTTATTTGTGTTACTGATTTTTAATTTGTCCTCGCTTTCCTTTAGTTTGGGTGATTTCTAGTGACATTCCCTCAAAGTAACTGGTCCTTTCTCTTGTGGATCTGATATGCTGTTAACCATGTCCCCTGGGTGTTTTTGATACTCTGTTTCTCAGTTTCCAGGATAACAATTAAAACCTATTTTGCAGCTTCCAAGTCAGCCTAAGGCTCCCAGTTTCTTCACTCGTTTATCTGTCTCTTCTAATATTCGGATTGTTTTGGGTCTGACTCACAGATCACTGTTTTTCCCCTTGACTATGGATATTATCTATCTTTTTCTTCTATTTCTCATAATTCTTGATAGTATGCTAGATATTGTGTCTGAAAGTATAACAGAATGACATGAAAACACACGCAGGAATCACTGAAAGTCACTCACTTTCTGTAACCTTTCTCTCTCATTCAATGGGCATTTACACAAACCCCAGGATGTGCCACGCACTTTCCCTCCCGTAGGAGCTGAGTGGTCATTGTCAGACACTGGGAGTCTTCAGGGCAGGGGAGTGGGGGGCTTCGGTATCTTAGCAGAGACTTTGAGGGACTTCAGGTAAAACTTCACAGCACTTGCTTTGTGCATCAGAATTCATTATGCAATATTGGTACCACCCTCAGTCTTAAACTTAAGATGAAATTAAAGCAGAAAATACTTTGAAATAAAAATATGTGTTCACCTATGTTTCCAAAAATGCAGGAAAGGAATGTGTAGTAATAATATCTCTAGTAAGAATTCTGGGTAACAGAAACTCTCAGAAGAAAGGATGATCGGTAGCAGAAATATTCTTGTTAACAGTTAGATATAGGGTAGCAGCTGTGGCTCAGTGAGTAGGGCACCGGCCCCATACACCAAGGGTGGCAGGTTTGAACCCAGCCCCGGCCAAACTGCAACAAAAAATAGGTGGGTGTTGTGGCGGGTGCCTGTAGTCCCAGCTACTCAGGAGGCTGAGGCAAGAGAATTGCCTAAGCCCAAGAGCAGGGGGTTACTGTGAGCTATGACTCCACAGCATTCTACATAGGGTGACAAAGTAAGACTTTGTCTCAAAGAAAAAAAAAAAAAGCTAGATATAGCACTCAAATACCCTCAATTTGTATAATAAAGTAACATTTAACTTTCTATGAAGAAACCATGTAAGTATTCTATGTGTTTTGTTTGTTTGTTTGTCTATAGGGTTGAGAGTGAGGGTATCACTTACTACTATGGCCAGAGACCAAACAGAAACACAATCTGCCCTGTCATTTGACCCTTTTACCTTTGGAGATATCAAGGACTCCCTAACTCAGAGAAGAACATTCTGGTGGGAAGCAAATACTCTTATCACAAGTCTCCAGACAGATCCTTCTAGTACTGGAACTGGGTTACATAAAGGCCATCCCTTAAACTCCAAGATCACCTGGTAGATTTTATGGTTTCAACCTCAAGGGAAAGGGAACCAAAGAGGGGAAAAATGAGAAGATGGCCCTTTCTAAGAGTAAGTTCCATAATTTAACCAGCTCAGACCAGACTAATATGTCTTCCATTTGTCCTATTTTCATGGTTTATACATTTAGTTGACTTCACCAAGTATTAATATTCCAAACTTCACATACATTGTCCTGTTCATCAATCTCTTTACTCAATAACTTTGCAGTCAAAACTAAGCCAAATGCTTATTTAATATTTCAGGCATTAACTATATTTAATGTTTTTGCTTTTATCCATAAGTATTATAAAAGAGTTCAAAAGACTTTAAAATCAAAGATTCTATGATTTTTAACTAGTGTACTGATAAACATAGTAAAACTTCATAAAATTCTTAATGTGAATAAAGAACTCCTTTTTCCATAATATTCTCTACATGGCACTTTTGACAACTGTTAGTATAATAAAATTGTATTTACAGAAAAATTATTAACTTACGTACTAACATGGAATTAGATTGACACGTTAACCATGTTTTTATATATGTTCTAATTTTAAAGAGGAATAGGAAGAACATTATTTAATAGGAAAAGTTACTTTCAAGGATTCTCTATTATCTTAAATAATATATACCTGTATATATACATTTTTACCACTGATTCAGTCAAACTTAGGGGATATTAAAAGGGAAAAGACAAGGATGATGCAGTGCTTATTTTCAGAGGTACAGCAAAGATGGGTTTTACAAATTACCAAGATAGCATTTTGTTTGAATATGTTATGTAGAAAATACATAGCCAGTGATGATAACGTCTGAAGAATTTCATAGAACGTCTGAGTTAAGTAAATGCTTTACATCTCGTTATCTCAAGAAAACAGAAGTGAACCTTTCTGAAATTAACTTGCCTTTACGTAAATTGAATGGTATGTTTATTCAAGAATGAAAAAGCCTTGTCTGTTTTTTTTTTTCCTTTCAGCATCAGTGGGCTCTCCGCACTTGGCACCACACTTATGCCAATCAAAGGCGTGTTTAGCTCAAATTCAGAGTGAGACAGGCAGTACAGGTGCATACTGAGCTCTGAGAAATTGCTGGTGTAGTGCCAGCTCCTCAAAGAAGCAGAATTAGGTTTGGACATATTTTGGAAGGGTAATTGTTCAAAGAAAAAAATTAATGCAAAACATTTAGGGTCATGTCATGTAGATAAGAAGTGGAACTCACTGGAGCTTTGGCTCTTTTTTCCCCTTCTTTTTCTTAGCTCTACGATTTTACCCTGAAAGTTTTTGCTTCTCAGAGTTCTGTGTGATCTCATTATTTCCTCTTGGCACTTTCTCTGAGAGAAGCAGCAGCTGCATAATATTGATAAACTGTAAGAAGGCTTGAATATACTATGCCTGCGATGGCTTCTGTCTCAATGGGCCACATACAGAAACTCTGAGTTGGCACAATTTCTGTTGTGAAGCCTTCATTTCTCTCTCACACTGAAAATGCAATGATTCTCTCCAAGTATCTTTAATCTAACATTATAATGATCTTCACAGTTAGCTCAATATATTACAACTGAATTTGATAAAAATTAGATCTCAAAATTGATGAATAATTAAGTTGTCAAGGTAGTTTTATAAAAAATATTCCTCGATAACATCATTCCTCTTAAAACTTATTTCAGTTTTTTGCAATCCAAACCCAAGCTACCTATTGAGACTTTATTAAATACATCAGTTCAGGAGACGCAATGACTGAGTATCAAATAACAAGGAAAATCAGACAGGAAAAGAAAACGGGCGTGTGTACACACACATGTGTATTTCTAAAGTAAAAGCCAACATTTAAAAAGATGGAGATAGCATATCAAACAAGGAAACTGGAAAATATTTGCAATCAGAGTCCAGAGAAAGAAGATAGTTTTAATAGATAAATAGCTCTTTAAAAATAAATATGCTAATAAAAAGGGAAAAAATATATATTGTCCATTTCCCAACAAATGTTGCAGTCAGTAAGTATATAAAACCACTTCACTCACCAATGATCAAAACTATGTAAAAACAAAATGCTATCAACAGTATTGGAGGTGCAGAAAGACAGGAGCAATCAAACCTGCCAATGAAATGATTAAAATAGTTTTTATAAATATTCTGGAGTGAGAATTGCTGGCATATATTGAGAGCTTATTGAGATCATTTGAAATGTTCACGACTTTTCATCCAATAGTTTAACTTCTAGAAATCCAGGCTATGCAAGCAAGCAGAGAAGCTTCTGTTCAGGTGAAAGGCTCACTGGAGCAGCAATCTCTGTTTAAGAATTCTGTATACAATGTGTATGTAGTTTGCAAAAAGAATATATCAAACATTAATGTAATTAATAAATGGTTTAATTTTATGACTTCTATATTTTTCAATTCATGTGCAAAAACTACATTTTTTTCTATTTCTTTTCACAAATAACAATAGAGATCATGATTGTATCTTATCTACCATTCTTTTTTGGAGTCCCTGGAACCTACCATGGTTGTGGTAAATGATAGGCACTCAGTTAAGGTTCACTGGTTGAACACACCATTTGTTTAACAAACTTAGAAAAAATTTTTCAGATTTATAAAGATAATAAAATTAATTCTAGGTGGCCTCACTATATTTACAAAAGACAAATGTTTATCTTATGCGGGAGTATGGATAGCTATTTAGAGCCAATTTAAGATATTTACAAAAATCGAATGTAAGTTTTCTGCACAAGGATTCAGAACAAAGCAATAGAGGAACTTATGTTGGTGGGCAGAGGAGACCAAAGCAGGCTCCAGTCCTCCGTTATCACAGTTTCAGTTTGTGAGTAACACAATCATGGAAGAGCCCCTGACACGGATGATAGGTAATAGAAAACTATGAAATGAGTCAAAGGGAGTGGAGTGCTGGGAGGACACAGTATTAGTCTGTCTGGGAGCCTCGGGGGCTGTGGTATTGATACCTGAATAGGATCTTAAAGAATGAGGAGGACTTTGAGAAGCAGACAATGTTCAAACTAATAACAGCTTAACAAGAGAAAATGAGGGAGTTGCGTGTCTGTGCATTGTGTAGCCCTGGGCGAGCCTGGACACCACAGCACAACTGTGTAGGGTTTGGTACTGGATGAGTTTCTGAAATCACAAGGTGTCTTGGAAAATATCCCTCTTGGATAAGGAGGAACTACTGCCACAATAATACATTCATACAAGATACATATATATAATGTAACATACAAATAACATATAGCATATAATATGTAACACTGTATACATTATATAACATAATTTTCATATAGTACACATATTCCTTACTATGTAAAGCATATACGATACAATTTGGGTATATATAAATATATAAAATTGCACATTTATTTTGATCACATCTTAAACTTTTCAGGGTCTAGAATAGTCTCTGTAATGAATCACCTCAGCATGTTGAAGAGTTAATTTGTAATATGGAAGTCTGATGCCTTAAACACTTGCATGAACTCTCTTTAGTTATTTCTCTATTCAGAAAGCTTGAGCTGCCCTGCGACAGTAAAAGGACTTGTGTATGACTGAGTCATGTCTTGAGTACAGGCTTACCACATGAGAAAAAGGGACAAGATGTTCCTGAGCTTTGGCCTCGCTTTTTACTCACCAAAGAAACATAATTTTAGATGTACAATTCCTTGTGTCCTCATAGGAAAGCACATTTCCACTGAGGTTGCCGACTTTGAAGAGCACTTCTGATGAACACACTCGTAACACAAATGGCTTATTGCATTTGTGGATTTTAGCCCAGCTCATAAGGAATTCAACGTTGATCATAGCTGTGATGATAACCCCGATATCAGAATAAGGTTTTATTTTACCTGAGTTCTATAAAACACAAATCTGAAAAGGTTAGACTCCAGACAAATACCTTTACTGGCTTGGCTCCCTGGATAAATTCAATTGCTGCATTAGACATTAGGAGAATTCTTAGCAATGAACACCCTAGGTCCCAGCCATTGAAAACCATCTGAAGGTCTTCAGACATGCAAGGCAGTCTTGCTTGTTTCTGCTCCAGGAGATAGATGCCTTTGTTACCTCTTTTCACCAACCTGACGTTCAGAGGTGATGAAGTCTCCCACCCCAGAGCTGTATTAGCCATGGAAACACCCATCAGGGAACACACGCGACCTTATTATAATTCTGGGGTTACAGACGTCTTTTCTCCTTCTTAACAGGAGGTATTATTTCTTACATTTTTGTTTGTAAGGATATTATTCCCTCACAGAACAATTGTTAGATGAATGGTTGAGTAAGTAAATAAACGCGTGAAGGAGCAGATGAATCAGTGTGTAAGTTTTTAGGGAGTGTACAAAACTGGGATGGGGTTGAGGAAGGAGCAGGGAATAAAAACATCATGGCCCTTTGAGATTCCATAGTAACAAACTTTTCCAAATACATTTCTCAAAAACATTCTACAGTGAATGCTTTGGGCCAAATGGTGTGCAATTTTTATACTTAAAGGATAAAATTATCTCAAAGAAAGAAGATAAAAGGCATGCTTGGCTCACCCTGTTCACAAGGCATCTACTTCACACAAGAATATATTTTTATCAGCTAACACTGCCATATTTCATTAGAGTTTACCAGATGAATTTTACTGTATGATAAAATCAGATAATTCAGAGAAGAAAAAATCAGCACACTTCAAGAATCAATGCAGGCTTGCGGGGAGGGACAGGTAGCACGGTGCAGCGAGGACAGCCCAGATGCAGGCTAAACCCAGTTTCTTATTCCAATTTACAAGCTCCTGGCTGTGTTTTAAAACTAGAACAGTGATCGTGTGCTTAGTGCTAACCATAAGTGAGTCTGTGTTCCAAGAGATGGCACCACGTTCTGCTTGATCTTACAAGAACCTTCTGAGAAAGTCACCTTTGTAACTCTGGTGCCTATGAAGACATAATGCTCAGAGGAAATTAAGTTACCTCACACGCTGCACTTGCTAAGTCATCAGGGAACTCAGTTTGGAAGTGTGAGCATTCTGACAGCCATGGCTACGCCTTCAGTCACGGATCTAGTAAAGTTACCTGACTTTGTATTTTCTCATGTCTAATATTCAAGGAAACTAAAAACCACAAAACTTCTCCTGGGTAGTCATTGTTTTTCGTTGGTTTTCTTTATCTCCTGGTGTGGAAACTGGCTAATGTCCCTCCTGTAAATATACTGTCACTGAAGATAGATATGCATTTTTGTCATATATAAAAACACTTTCAGAAGTGGCTGCATACTCAGACACTATGATCATTTGTTTACACAAAGACTGACATGGCTTTAATCTTGCTGTTGAGAGGATAAAAATCTTTATCTAGCCCTTGCGATTACAATTTGATTCCATCTGTTTCCTATTTGTTTGGAACTATGGCCTGCACCACTTGAGATGTGTTTGTGTGACAATTAGTTTAGGAGCGATGGCTTATCAGAACACGGTGGTCCTCATAAGTAACAGAGATTGCAGTTTTTGAAAATAGTAGCAATGATTACTCTCATTAGAAGTATTTCTGTATCATCTTATTCAATTACTATATGAACTCATTAATCATCATATCTGAATTATGGTAACAGCTGCAAAAATTATTTCTATGTTTCCAGCTTTGCATCTTATTCATTCATAACACTGTGCATAAAATTACCTTTTTAAATGCAAATACGACCATTTCATGCTTCTGTTTATAATATGTTGCTGACTTCAGATAACTCTAAACTTCTTAGTCTGACCTTAAGATCCATAAAGACCTGCTTTTTAACATGTTTTTCTTTATCTTTCTCTCCTTGCACCCTGAATTCCAAGATCCCAAAAGATGTTCCTCCAAGGTGCCTCAGTTTTGACTGTGCTATTCTGTCCACCAAGAATACTTGTTCTGTACTCTCCACGTGTGGCCAACTCCTCCTTTCCCTGTTGAAGTCAGCCTAATTATCACTATGTTCATAAAGACATTTAAGCTCTTATCAATCTGAGTTTTGTAGCTCTCCCAGATGCTGCCATGGCCCAGTCTTAAATGCATATATAAATAAGATAAAGAACCCAAAATAATAAAAAGTCATTCAATAGCAGGGAAGATGGTTTGACTGTGCTGACGAGGAACATGAGAGCACCAGTCACAATGCTTCATATGCTTTTCCCCAAATACTCCTAAAATAGCTCTGAAGGTCTGTCAACATGATGAAATAAACAAAAGGAGTAAGTTAAGTCTGGGTGTGGGAAAGAGCAGATGAACCAAAGGCAACAGGTATCGGCGGAAGGTAAATTTGCTAATTCACTGTTAACTCTGATAATGGGAATTTTATTAATATTTTCTTAAATTTAATGATTATAGTAATATGAAATTGGATATACAATGGGAATTAGAGTAAACTATTTAAAATATCAATAAAATGTGCCAGACATGGTGGCTCACCCCGTGATCTTAGCACCCTGGGAGGCCAAGGCAGCTGGATTGCTGGAGCTCAGGAGTTTGAGATTAGACACAGCAAGAGCCAGACACCCTTGCTACTAAAAATAGAAAAACTAACAGGTGTGTGGACAGGCACCTGCAATCTTAGCTCCTTGGGAGGCTGAGGTAAGAGGATTACTTGAGTTCAAGAGTCTGAAGTTTCTGTGACCTGTGATGTCATAGCACTCTACCCAGAGCACAGACTGAGACTCTGTTTCAATAAATAAATAAATATAGAAATAAATACATAAAATAAAAATATAAAGAGTTGAAAATAGCTAAAGGGATATGCTCTACCTAGTATTCAAATTTAATATAGAACTACAAAAGTTAAATGAGCTTGACACAATCTTGAGATTGGATCTCTGGATGAGAAACATTATAAAGAATTTGGAAGTAGACCTTAGTAAAAAAAATCGAAAATAATAAAAACAGACTTTGAAATCCATTTAAATGGCAGTTACTCAAGTAATTTAATGTTGGAGAGCATTTTGGAAAACGTATGTTTACAGATTTATTTCATAGTCTGGGTGGGATATGTTCTACGTAGATTCAGGTACAAAAGAAAAATGAAAGTTCTCAATGTCTGGTATCTGCAGGAATGCGTAGAAAAAGTCGTCAAATATCTGACATGTAGATTAAAGGCCAAAGCATCACTGTTAAAAATGGTAAAGTATGTATCAAAATGAGAGAAATTATTGGAAAAGGAAGAGCAAAAAGTCTAAGTCCACAATCAGAATTTCTTTTGAGCCCATCTACTGATCCCTAGTGGCCTAGAGACTGGATTCAGAATTTAAGGACTGGCCTTACAAAATACTTATAACATAAAAATATGCATACAATTTTATAAAAATGACACGTGTACTCACATGTTTATGTCAGCACAATTCACAGTGGCAAAAACATGGATACAACCCAAGGGCCACCTATACAGGAGTGGTGTAATAAAGCATGGTGCATGCGCAGTACGGCACTACTCAGCCATAGAGGGGGATGGCGAAAGTGTGGTGCATGCGCAGTACCGCACCCTACTCAGCCCTAGATGGGGAGGGCGAAAGTGTAGTGCATGCGCAGTACCGCACTACTCAGCTATAGACTGGGATGGCGAAAGTGTGGTGCACGCGCAGTACAGCACTACTCAGCTATAGACCGGGATGGCGAAAGTGTGGTGCATGCGCAGTACCGCACTACTCAGTTATAGACCGGGATGGCGATCTGGCACCTTTGGTGACAACCTGCGTGGAACTGGAGACCATTCTTCTAAGTGAAACATCACAAGAATGGAGAAACAAACACATGCTTTGGATACCAAATTGCAACTAATTGATCAACCCTTAAGTGCGCGTGTGGAAGTAAATCTCAATGAACGCCGAGCTGGGGAGGCAGGAGGGGCTGAGTGAACTCGCACCTGCTGGGTAGAGTGCACACTGCCTGCATGAGGGGAACACTTATGACTTTCACTCAGTCTGTAGAATAACTAAGTTTGTAAACAAAACGTGTGTGCCCACCTGGTATTCTGAAATAAAAAATAACGTAAAAAAAAAAAAAAACAACTACATTTCCTATGTGTGACATAATCAGGAATTATACCCTAATTTGAACCAAAACTTTGTAATACAGGTTAATGAAACAGAGTCGGGAAATAAACTTTGTCATCACAGTCAAGTGATTTTTTACAATGTGAAAAAGTTGGATTTAACGGAGGCAAAATAATCTTTTTAATAAATCATGCTGAGCCAATTATACATATGCATGTGTGTGTAGATGTATATACAAAAATAAATTTAAAAATGAAATTAGATCCTCTAAGCAAAATTTGGTTTATACGTAAAATGAAATGTATTTCAGCCTTAAAAAGGAAGGAAATTCTGACACATTTTGCAACATGAATGAACCTTAAAGATATTATATTATCCCAATTAAAAATAAGCAGCCAGAAAAAGGCAAATACTGTACGATTCCACTGTTCCTAGAACGGTATTTTAACAAAACATAAACGTAGAAGGGAGCACTTATACACGCCAATGGGATTGCAAACGAATGCACCCTTTTTGAAAAGAAGTATGAGGAATCTTCAAAGTGATAATAACAGACCTTCCATTTGATCCTGCAATCCCTTATTAGGCATCTACTCAGAAGGAAAAAAAATCACTTTACCATACAGAAATTTTCACTCGAATGTTTATAATAGCTAAATTCACAATAGCAAAGATGTGCAAACTTCTCAAGCGCTCATCAGAATGTGACGTATACAGATACTGAGTGGAATACTACTCAGCCATGAAGAACGATAGGGACTTCACATCTTTTCTGTGTACCTGGAAGGATTTGGAGAACTTCCTTATAACTAAAGTATCAGAAGAATGGAAAAGCAAGCATCCAATGTACTCACCATTAATACGAAACTGGTAGATGAAAAAACTACACGCTCACCCACAGGAGAGAAGAAGACGTTTAAATTCAAGAAGTGGGGTGTGGGGAGAGGGTGTGGTAAGTTCTCATCTACAAAGTAGGGGTATTTGGCAGACCTCCTGAGTGAAGGGCTCAACTGAAACCCAGACTTTACCTAACAAATGCAAACAATGTAATCTAATTGTATGCACCCTTTTATTAATCTTAAATTAAAAAAAAGAAGAAGAAAAATTGTAGTGACCCAGGGAAGGGCTGCAGTGTAGGAAGGAAGGAAGGAAGGAGTGGTTCAATGGGTTCTTCAATGGATTTGGCTTCGTAAGATGAAAATGTCTGTTTCCCAATAACATGAATATAATTCAAACTATATTAACCATATTCTTAAAACTGTTTGAGATAGTAAATTTTATGTAACGTGTTTTATCACAATAAAAATGCATTAAAAATATAAGTAAGTATGCCTTTATCACACACCATTTGCAAACAATTTACATAAAAGATGGAACTAAATGTCAAGAGTTTCCAATATAAAATTTCTAGAAGGAAATGAAGCAGAATTTTTTTGTGGTTAGGCAAAGAATTTTTAGGCAGGAAATAAAAGTAAAAGTTATAAGAGCAAAACTTTGATAACTTAGATATTATTAAAACTAATAATAGTATTAAATAATAGTAATAATAATGATGGTATTAATAATATTAAAACTAAAATCTCTGTTTGCATGTCAGGAGATTCCACTCACAAAAAGTCAAGCCAGTGACAGAGAACAAATACTCTAAGATCACATATATAAAAATGTATTAACAAAATATAAAGAACTCTCTCTACTCTCTCAGCATAGCACAAGTTTTTAAGTGGGTGAAAAGAATATGTACATTCTTTCACCAAAGAACATGTACAGAAAAGACCGCTCATGGTGGCTCATGTCTGTAATCCTAGCACTACTGGAGACCAAAGTAGGTAAATCAGCTCAGGAGTTCAAGACCAGCCTGAGCAAGAGCTAGACCCCATCTCTAAAAACAGACATGTTATTGTAGCAGCCTCCTATAGTCCCAGCTACTTGGGAGCTGAGGCAAGAGGGTCATTTGAGCCCAAGAGTTTGAGGGTGCTGTGAGCTATGACTCCATGGCATTCTACCAAGAATAACAAAATGAGACTCTGTCTCAAAAAATAAATTAGTTAGAATAAATTAAATTATATATGTGTGTATATATATATATATATATATATATGTACAAAAGATTAATAAGCACGTAGGAACACAGGAGAATGAGAATGCAAATGAAGACCAGCAATGTGACACCATTGTATTCCCGCTAGGGGAGCTATTATTAAAAAGGCAAATTGGCTCGGCACCTGTGGCTCAAGCAGCTAAGGCGCCAGCCACATACATCTAAGGTGGCGGGTTCGAATCTAGCCTGGACCCACCAAACAACAATAATGGCTGCAACCAAAAAATAGCCGGGCATTGTGGCAGGCGCCTGTGGTCCCAGCTACTTGGGAGGCGGAGGCAAGAGACTCGCTTGAGCCCAGGAGTTGGAGGTTGCTGTGAGCAGTGAAGCCATAGCACTCTACCCAGGGGGACAGCTTGAGGATCTGTCTAAAAAAAAAAAAAAAAAAAAAAAGGCAAATCATAGGGTTTGGCGAGGAGAAGAAGTTGGAAGCCTCGCATATTGGCTGTGGGGATGGAACACAGGCAATGTCGTTAATAGCTGAGCGGACACTCAGCATTAGGTCCAGCCTTTTAATGCTCTTATTGCTGCCCTACAGAAAGAGGAATGACCCTGACTTTGGTTCAGTTGTGGAGACTGATGCCACTGCACACACACCAAGAAGGTGTGGTCAAGTGTGCACTTGAAAGTGATGTTTCCTGGGGAGGCAGCGGATGTCTCCCAAGCTTGTCCAAAAATGGCTTGAGGGAGTACAAAAGAGCTTGGTTTGTTTCTGCTTTTATCCATTTTTTTTTCCTACCTTTCACTATTTTTTTATCTGCTGGGCTACTTCAAAGTCCCACCATCTCCTGCCCTTTGTGTCCCACGCCTGGCCAAGCTGGTAAGAAAATGGAAGGGTTTTCTTCTTTGACGCTGCAGGAAAGTCAGACCACAGAAGCCCCTCCTGGCCCCACCCCAGTCCCAAATCATGTTAATAGAAAAATCTTACAAAGAAAGCATATATTGTAACCTTATGTAAATACTTCCAAACAACAAAAAATAGGGAATATTCATGGATCTACTTTATAAGATTATTTAAATCTTAATATAAGATTCAGGCAATAAAATGATAAAAATATTGTTTAATAAAACTTGTGAATATATCTGAAAAGCTCTGAAATATACTAGCAGATAAAACCAGAAACATGTTAATTATGATTAAGTCGGCCTTCCTTCAGGAGTTCATGGTTAGTTCAGTATTGGGAGACATGCACGTAAATCATCTCATGTAATTTTATTAATTCATAAAAGATAAATACAATGTGATCATCCTAGTGTCTCCTAAAAGATAATTTAATATATTAGGTAATAGTTTGCAAAAAATACTTGTAAAAAGCGTCTGGCTCCTGCTCTCACAGCCCTTGCAGTACATTGAGCTCCATAGAGACAGCACCAGGCAAGTGAGAGCCGGACGGGCACTGGGCGACTCTGCCTCGCTGAGGAAAAATAACTAAACATGGGCAAAGGAGATCCTAAGAAGCCGAGAAGCAGAGTGTCATCATGTGCATTCTTTGTGGAAACTTGTCGGAAGGAGCACGAGAAGAAGCACCCAGATGCTTCAGTCAACTTCTCAGAGCTTTTTAAGAAGTGCCCAGAGGGGTGGAAGGCCATGTCTGCTAAAGAGAAAGGAAAATTTGAAGATATGGCAAAGGCGGACAAGGCCCGTTATGAAAGAGAAATGAAAACCTATATTCCTCCTAAAGGGGAAACTAAAAAGAAGTTCAAGGATCCCAATGCACCCAAGAGGCTTCCTTTGGCCTTTTTCTTGTTCTGCTCTGAGTATCGCCCCAAAATCAAAGGAGAACATCTCGGCCTATCCATTGGTGATGTTGCAAAGAAGCTGGGAGAGATGTGGAGTAACACTGCTGCAGATGACAAGCAGCCTGAGGAAAGAAGGTAGCAAAGCTGAAGGAAAAATACGAAAAGGATATTGCTGCAGACTGAGCTAAAGGGAAGCCTGATGCAGCGAAAAAGGGAGTCGTCAAGGCTGAAAAAAGCAAGAAAAAGAAGGAAGAGGAGGAAGATGAAGAGGATGAAGGGGAGGAAGAAGATGAAGGTTAAGCAGAAGATGATGAATAAGTTGGTTCTAGCGCAGTTTTTTTCTTGTCTATAAAGCATTTAACCCCCCTGTACACAACTCACTCCTTTTAAAGAAAAAAATTGAAATGTAAGACTGTGTAAGATTTGTTTTTAAACTGTACAATGTCTTTTTTTGTGTAGTTAACACACTACAAAATGTGTCTTTAGATAGCCCTGTCCTGGTGGTATTTTCAATAGCCACTAACCTTGCCTGGTACAGTCTGGGGGTTGTAAATTAGCATGGAAATTTAAAGCAGGTTCTTGTTGGTGCACAGCACAAATTAGTTATATATGGGGATGGTAGTTTTTCCATCTTCAGGTGTCTCTGATGCAGCTTATACCAAATAATTGTTGTTCTGTTAACTGAATACCACTCTGTAATTGCAAAAAAAAGTTGCAGCTGTTTTGTTGACATTCTGAATGCTTCTAAGTAAATACAATTTATTTTATTAAAAAAATACTTGTAAGAAACTATGAAGAAAAGCAACTTTCTTAACCAGAAAAATTATGTAGGAACTGTATTCAAAGGTACACATCGTTTAGGAATATTTAATCACCATCTCTACTTCAGTTCAACATTGTAATAGAACCATCCTGGTCATGCAACTATTGTAAAAATGTTAGGGGTTAAAATTCATAAAGTTTGGAAAACATGATACAAAACTGTCACTATTCACGTATGACACATTCTTTATATCAGACTACCTAAAAGTTTTTATATTAGACTCCATTAAAAATGGTAACATTTGTATAGAGCACTCGTATTAAAAAGTCTATTTACTCTTGATTGACAGCAACACATACAGGCTCTCTGGCAACCTACGACTTGCATAGCTGAGTTGACAAAACTTTCAAAGCACTTACAACTCATTCAAGTCACCCTGGTAGTAGAGAAAACCACAAATAGTAGAAACAAATTGCTAAAATGTAAAAATACGTTTATAAGGGGGTGCTTTGCTCATCTTCTCTTAGCCCCATGGGAAGGGAGAGATTCCTACCCTACGATTGCAGGGGCTGACACCTGACTTTGGAAAGGTGTGCGTGGCAGGTGTACACGAGTCACAGATGTGCACAGATGTTCACAGAGGAAGACCTCACCCTCTATGCAGGACCACACAGGGTTGCATTTGTGAGCAATGTGATCCAGCAGCAGCCATGGGAGGCAGGCTTTAAATTAACAAAGAGTGAGGGTGGAGGTCTTCCTGAATTAGATTTTTAAATAATTCTGCAGAACAGCCAGGAACTGAAGTCCACATTCAGGGACAAGCAGGACAGAGCCCTGGTCCCCTTGGTAAGAAGGTTTGTTTGACTGGGGGACGTTATCTACTGAATCAAACTGAAGAGGGACACTTATTTGCAGTTAGGTGATTCGAGGCCATCCTGGCTTCCCCAGGTGAAGGGCAGCATATAGCATTTGGCCTTAATTTTGGGTTTTATATAACTACAGGATCAGACATGAAGCCCTTATTAGAAGTCAGCTGCTTTTCTATACATCAGCTGCAGCACTTGGAAGACACAACGTTGTAAATAGTTTTTGAAATGCAAACTTATGCACAAGCATAAAGAAGCTAGCAATAGTGGCTCGGCACCTGTGGCTCAAGTGGCTAAGGCGCCAGCCATGTACACCCAAGGTGGCGGGTTTGAATCCAGCCCAGACCTGCCAAACAACAATGACGGCTGCAACCCAAAAATAGCCGAGCGTTGTGGTGGGCACCTGTGGTCCCAGCTACTTGGGAGGAGGAGGCAAGAGACTCACTTGAGCCCAGGAGTTGGAGGTTGCTGTGAGCTGAGATGCCACAGCACTCTACCCAGGGGGACAGCTTGAGGCTGTCTCAAAAAAAAAAAAAAAAGAAGAAGCTAGCAATAGCACTAGTAGTAGAAACGCAAAACTTTCTGGAAATAATTAAGAGCCTTTATTCAAAGTAATTAAATAAGACTTGAATAAATGGAGAAAAGTCTTGAATAAACGGATTAGTGAACTGAAGGACTCTGTGAAAATGCCAATTCTCCCCAAATACTGTTTCAAGAATAATTATTTCATGGAATTTGATGAGTGAATTTTCAAAAATTGCCCATATATTGTTGAGAAAAGAATAGATGAAGACAATGGCTGTGTTGACATTATGACCTATGACAACTCTAATATTTAGGAGGGCAGGGAGTAAGGCTGATTGATGTAAGAAGATCACAACAGAAATAAACACAATGAACAGCCCTAAAAAATGCATATAGGTAGAAACTGGCTTTATTGTGAATAAGTCTGCATTTTTTTTTTTTTTTTTTTTTTTGTAGAGACAGACTCTCACTTTATCACCCTTGGTAGAGTGCTATGGCATCACACAGCTCACAGCAACCTCCAGTTCCTGGGCTTACGTGATTCTCTTACCTCCGCCTCCTGAGTAACTGGGACTACAGGTGTCCACCACAATGCCTGGCTATTTTTTTGTTGCAGTTTGGCTGAGGCTGGGTTTGAACCCACCACCTTTGGTATATGGGGCCAGCGCCCTACCCACAGAGCCACAGGCACCACCCATAAATCTGCATTTTTTAAATGTAAAATATATCATTACTCCATATTGTAAAGCCTCCCAATGATTAATTTCATGTAGCTCACAGATTTGAATGCAAAGTCAAAAATTTAAAGTATATTAAGAGGAAAGTGGCAGAATATTATTTTCACAAATAAAGAACTTCATAAACAAATCCTCAGTGCCCAAACAATGAGGAAAACAAATAGTGCTAATTAACACATTCTATTAAACAAACACTATGAACATACTGGCCACTGGGAGACGTTATTTGAAAACACAAATAAAAAGTGTTACTAATGTATAAAATTTTCATATATATAAAGCTGATAGAACAATGGATATGGGCACACATACACACAAGAAGAGTGAGCAACGGATGCAGGGATCATTGTACTGAAGGGATAACATGTCTGTAAAATATGAAAATAAACTCAACCTTCTTAGCAATTGTGAATATGAAAATTCAAATAATGATAATAGCATTTCATGTCTAGTAATATAAGATGGTAAAGTAATTTTGGAAAGTCATGTAGAATTTCTTTAAAATGATGAAATCCAGGCTTGGCATCCATAGTCAATGGCTGGGGCACCAGCTGCATACACTGGGACTGGCGGGTTCAAACCTGGCCTGGGCCTGCTAAAAAACAAGGACAACTACAATGAAAAAATAGCCGGGCATTATGGTGGGTGCCTGTAGTCCCAGCTAGTTGGGAGGCTGAGACAAGAGAATTGCTTAAGTCCAAGAGTTTGAGGTTGCTGTGAGCTGTGACACCACAGCACTCTACCCAGGGCAACATAGTGAGACTCTGCCCCCCCCCCAAAAAAAATTATGAAATGCACCCACACGTTGGCTGAATGCTTCTCCTCCTGGCATAAACCCTGGAGAACTCTCACTCATGGTGCTAGAAGATTAGCATGAAGTCATGTGCCACCCACTCCAAGACCTCAACCTTGTTGACCTCTCCTTGTGATGACAGAGATGGGTTCTGTATACACTTCTCCTCTGCTCTCAGGCTCAGTCTAACGGTGAGGCTCTGTCCATATATAGAACTGGTGGTTCCCTGGAAAATAACGGCAGAGAAAGGGCCTTCCTTTTCTGGAACTTCAGGGCTGTTTTAGCCTGGCAGCCAGCAGATGGACCCACAAAAGCCTCAGTAGCGTTCTCCTCTGTGGCCTCACGGCCGCGGCATCCTGAACCCTCTGGCAGGTGGCCTGACCACTTGCTCTACTGGCCAGCTCTGCCTCCACCTGCCAGCCAGTGCCTCCCGCCAAGCCAGCAGGTGCTACTCCCCAAAGCCTTCTCCTGACAGGTCTCTGCCTGGAGGCAGCAGCGGCTCCCCGCTGCCCATCACGCTCTTTCGTCCATCACAGTAAGGAAGAACGCTTCAGCTCCACTGGCTAACGAGCCTTCACAGTAAACGTTCACAGTTTATGTTATTGGCAGCATTTCTCTCCTGACTAAATCCTGATTGCTACAGCATTCAAAGCAACGTGTTTTATTATGTATAATAGAAACATATTGGGAAATATAAAATATGCATCAACATTAATATACAATTAAATTGTGCTAAATGTATGTAAAATAATGTATGTGTCCATGAAAATTTAAAAACCTCAGCTATATACATAAAAATAAAGCTAAAAAGTAACAAGTTTGGAAAAGGAAGGCACGAAAGGCTGAAGAGTATTCGCAAACGTAAATTTTGCATATTGGCAGAGTCAGATAATATGGCAAGGTTTTTGACCTTTTTTACCTCCCAGCACACTTGAACCTATAAACTTCCACAGCATACTTAAATTATGTCAATCAAATTTGTTGATCAAAAAACAAAGAGTAAAAAAAACCAAATATGCTTACCATGCTTTGAACTTCTTTTGAAAATAATTTAATAAATGAGCTTTAAAATTTTTCTCAGCTCACCTAAGATCTCCTCACTGCACACCGTTTGGGAGTCACTGATATTGAGAAAATTCTACATCTGTTTTACAATCAAAAATAGTATTAAGGGAATACTAAGCAGATAATAATTACAATGATTATTCTCGTCACACATAACCTGTGATCAATATATCAATGAAACTGATAATATTATATTTCTTAACATACAAGATTGTTGGTTTTAATATCGGGCTTTTAAAATATGTATATACAATATTTCATCTTTCGTATCTTAAATGTATATGAGCAGGGCAATATTTTCTAAGCCTAAAATCAAGAGATGAGATTATAAATTATGACACTACCAAAAGTAACACTGAGATTTCTAAATTAACCATTAAATCTATTGCCACAATGATGAGTGATAAATTAATAAATAAGTAGATGACAATTATAAACTTGATATACAGTGACTATAAATATAACACAAATAAAACACAATGCAATGACAAAATATTAATAGAGGATTAAGAAATGAATTAATAGTATTTGATGATGAACATAAAAATGCAGCAATGCTAGGGATTCTATCAATACTAATTGGTGCAATGTGTGATGTCCCCTTATTAACTTAGTGTTAATTAAGTGAAACAGTGCTGAGGTTAGCCATCCAGCATTTGGGCGGCAGCTGCTTCTACTGGAGGGAAGGCTCCTTCATTTTCTGAATCTTATTTGACAATGATTACCAAGAATTTAAAAAATATCTAATCTTTGCTCCAGCAAGTCAGTTTGCCAAAGTCATAATTCACGCGCAAACACTTAGAACTTAGAAGCGTAATGGCCCAAGTCGGAGACCTCTACAAGCTGCTCGATGAAGTAATGATGGTAAATCTGTATACAAGAATAATAAAATTGCTTAAAGCGCTGTCGACGAAAAATAATGATGTGAAAGGGCGGCACCTGTGGCTCAGTGAGTAGGGCACTGGCCCCATATACCAAGGGTGGCGGGTTCAAACCCAGCCCCGGCCGAACTGCAACCAAAAAAAATAATAATAATAATAGTTGGGTGTTGTGGCGGGCGCCTATAGTCCCATACTCAGGAGGCTGAGGCAAGAGCATTGCTTAAGTCCAGGAGTTGGAGGTTGCTGTGAGCTATGTGATGCCACAGCACTCTACTGAGGGCAACAAAGTGAGACTCTGTCTCTACAAAAAAAAAAAAAATGATATGAAAAAATAATTATGATATGTTAATATAGCCAAGTATATAACACTTTACCCTATCCATATAGAATATATTTAAAAATACATTTGCCAAAATGTTAACTGTCTTGATTCCGGTGACGCATCACCTAAAATTGTGTGACATTTTCCTCTTCCTCGATTATTTGTATCATTATCGCCAATGTTTTTTGTAGTTTCTAAATCTCCTTACCTTTAACTTTTCACCTTTTTGACAATTGTGAGGAACAAAAGGAAAACATAAAAACGACAGCAGCATCATGATTATTTTTCTGCCGAAGCCTCCTTATGTCAAACTAGAGTAAACCTCATATTTTGCTCAACCTGGATGCACAAAGATGTCCAGTGCAGTGAAGAGAGATGGGTGAGGAAGGGTCAGGCGACGTTAGCCTCTTTCATCCAAGCAGTCATGAAATATCAGCCCGAAAGCGACTTACTAAATTTAATATACTTGCACAGGAGAAAAATAATTCCTTTCCATCTACCATCTTACTTTCTGTTAAAATATTTAGTTCCTCCAACACAGGAGCAAATGAGGACATCGTGGAGTGAGGGTTCTCTAGACAGGAGTCAGAACCGGCCTGCCTTGCTGAGGTTTCTGAAGCTGCCTCCACAGCTCTTTTGTCTTGAAAATTCAACACCAATATAAACCTAAGTTTGCAGGAGTCGTAGAGTCTTGAAAATTCAACACCAATACAAGCCTAACTTTGCGGGAGGCTAGAAGCAGAGAGTAGTGTTTGCTCTCAGCTTTCCTTGCAGCCCAGAGCTAACTATTTTCACAGCTCCAAGGAACCTGAAAGGTCACCCTTGTACAATGGTCGCAAATCTGAATAACACCAGAATCCCTGAGGGGACCAGACCCCCAGAGAGGGAACTGGCTTGGCGATTCCCCCTCACAGTCAGCTTTGGCACCATCTGAAAGCTTCTGTGTTTTCTGGGAGACAAACAAAGGGGCATCCAGGTTCCTGGCAGGGTTGGGGCAACATGGATTGCTACTATGTTGCCAGTTTAAGTTTCTGGGGCAGAGCTGGGCAGAGGCTGGCAGTGTCACCAAAGCATGAGAGCATTATGGCTGTGAGGCCATTGGCTGGGTCTTAGTAGGGGGGATCCCTTCTATTCCAAAGCTTAGCCCAGAGGCCACAAACTGTGCATCTGACATCTTTTGTCTTTTTAATAAATTCCTTTTCTGCTCATTGAAGTGGAGTTTTGTTGCAGTGGAAAATCCTGACTAATAATGAACCCGTAAAGCCCATCGCATGTGTAGATAGGGGACGCAGGGTGATGGTTGCCCCACATTGCCACACAGCAAGTTAAAAACAGAAAAAAGAAAGCCTTCTCTCTGATCTGTCTCTTTGTCTCTGTCACACACATACACACAGCAGTGACACTTCTGAAGTCCAGCCGGACACTGGAGATGAACTTCTGCCACCACCTCCCCTGGGGAAATCCTGCCTTCTCACAGTCTGGATTCCACCTGTGTCTTTCCCAGGACGAGCACCTGGCCATTTCCTATCCTACCTAGCTCAGCCTTCTAGCTCTCCCTGTCTGCTTCAAGGTGGGGAACAGAGGTGAGTGAGACAGACCCCGAGGTAGGACTCACTCTCACTGTGCTCAGGCCCTTGAGCAGCCTCCCTTCCAGGTCCATGGCTGCAGCCCTAATGGGTGACCTGACAGACCCTGGACTTCCCAGGCCCAGCCTGAGCAAGGACTATCCAAAGATACTGCTCTTCTCCCAGCCATAAAGCTGAAAATACAGTCATAAAATGGAATAAATGGGCCAGTAAGATTTCTGGTCTCTTCAAACAAAAAAATCTGAGCACTGAGCAGCCTGAAATTTTAGACCCAGCTTTCTGCTTAACTGGCTATGGGCAAGTCACTTAGCCCTGTATTTCCTCTCTCTTGTTTCTGCTATTTATTTTCTGTCTTTAATTAGGGGACAGGTAAGATATCAAGCTTTAATATTTCATAATTGTCTATAGTTAGCATTATATTTTCTATAAGAAAGTTTATATTTTAAATTTCTATACATAGATTTGACTTTGGGAAGGAGGTGCCTCTGGCACAGACAGGAAATAAAATCCAATTCTTACATTTTCGAGCTAGCAAGTACATCAAATTTCTTCAACCTCAGGTTTTCCACCTCTAAATGTGAAATATATGCCCTACCTTATTCTGGTGTGAAGATAAATTAAGATAATAAATATCAGATAGCTGGAAAGAAGGGCCAATAAATACCAATGATGTTATAACCACAGATAATTAGAATATTTTGCGTTGCTTCGTACGCCTAGAAATTTGCCTATACTTTTCAGTGTGCTCCTTAGTTTCTAAAGCAATTTCTGAATGAGAAAGCAGGTCTTGGCAGTGGCGTTTGAGAACACAGGTGATTTTAACTTCTGAAAAATGTTTAAAGGAGGCAGAGGGTCAAGGTACTAGCTCATGGGAGAGAGTGATGGGAAAGTGATGGGACTCTTCTTCGGAGAACAAGTATTGCCTCAGTCACTCCAGGACTAATGAGGAACCAAAAACTCCCTAGAGGGAAGCTGGAGAAAATTAGGGATGTAAATTAAAATATGCTAAATAGCCCAGCAACGGCAAATGAAGATTACCTGCTGGCAAACAGGTCACATAAAATGGTGTTATTTACTGCTGGTGTTAATCCCTTGGGCACAGGTGGAGCCAAGGTTCCTGGACCGGCATTTTCCTCCCCCTGGAGTTATGTGCCACTTAACACGTAGACAGAGGTACTGATGGACTGCTGGACTGGGATTTACATAGTTGCTTAAAACATCTGAGGATGTTTGGACACTTCTACTGACTTTTAAGTGAAGTTGGTTTCTCATTTCTTAGGACAGTCCAGAGACTGGAAGGAATCCACGCCTCATAGATTCTCCAGTCCATTAGTCCATCTTGTCCTTCTTAATCTCTTGAGAAAAAAATTAGAAAAGGCAAAAATGAGTGGAAAAAAAATGAACTCCTTGGGCAATGTGAAGGCAGAAAAGTTGATTGAGAATTATTCCAATTATCTTCTGACCAGCTCCCATACCCCGTAGGTAGAAAGATTTAATTCTTAACTACTTCTCAGGCTAACGTGACTCAAGTGTGGCTTTTCTTACTTTAAGTCGTGGCCAGCCAACTATAAGTTTTTCATACAGTGGTGCCGGGCAACAGGCTAATTAAAGGGAAAGGAGATACACAGCCTCGATCAGACTCCCGCGTGGGGGACTCCTGCCTGGGGGTGGCCTCCTCCCTGTGATTCTCAGGCAAGACAGCACCGAGGGGTGAGTGGCACCAAAAATGCATTGCAGCAAGGCTTGGGGTACGGAGCAGTTTTTATCTTCTGTGCGGATTGCCTGTCTGCCTCTGTCCATGAAGATGCTTCCTGCTCTAAATCCAGAGGATTTTCTACTGTGAATCACATCTGTGAGAGACACCAGAGAAAACCACTCAGCATTGAACACATGTACGTTTTTATAGAGTAATAAGACAAAAAAAATACTCTATACTGAAGGATCTCAGGGAAGTTTATGTGGGAGTCCAATGGAACAGGTAACCAGTACACTTAGATCACAGCCCTGTGCCCACAGATAGATGCTCAACACTCTTAGCTCCCGTAAGATTGTTGCCATCTGCGAATGTGATCAGCTCTCGACCCACTTTCCGCATATTTCAACGAGCACATGTTTAATTTTACTTGACTCCCCTCATTAATGATCATTCGTACCTTCCCTCATTCACTCAGATCTCTGTGCACCGAGCAATTTGCATGGTTCTGAGGATTTGATCACAAAGTCGGTCCCTCTCCATTCATAAGAAACGAAAAGAGATAAACTTAAATTCACAAAAATATTTCTCCAGTAATAATAAAAAATGCAATTGCATCACAAGACTTTGCTGTGATTCAAATAAAGAGGAATTTTCTCAGAGAAGGAAGGAGGCAGGGGATTCCTGACCCGGAAGCTTGTGCAAAGTCACAGGGACGTGTGGCCCCCTGGAGGCACATGCTTGGGTGGCATGATGCTAGAAGGTCCTTGTGAGATTTATTCTAGAATTCTTTTTCTGGCTGGGCACCTGTAGCTCAGTGGTTAGGGTGCTGGCCACATGCTCTGGGGCTGGTGGATTTGCACCCAGCCTGGGCTTGTTAAACAAACAAACAAATTAAAAAAAAATAACTGGACCCTGGTGTTGTGGTGGGCACCTATAGTCCCAACTACTAGGGAGGCTGAGGCAAGAGAATTGCTTGAGACCACAGGTTTGAGGTTGCTGTGACTTTAGTGGTAATATTGGTGATGGAGTTTCAAAAGCTTGCTTTACTGAATAAATCATCAGAAATGGACAAATCACTCTGTACAGCCCTCTCCCCGCCCTTCTACTTCCTGGCTTGGATATTAATTAGCACAGCATCAGATCAGTTGCACCACCTTGCAATGGTGGTGGAAAGGACAGGAGAATTGAAGAGCTGCCAGCTGCAGACACAGCTCCCCCACTCTGCTTTGTGGGAAACATGGATGGATGTATTTGTGAATAAACCACACAAGTTTGGGTTTCTGTCCTTCATATTCTAATACCTTGTTAACCGTAATTCACTCTTCATTTCTAAGAATGCATTTATTGTATAATATAGACCACGTATTAGTTTCATGTAGAGAACAGCAGAAGTTGTATTCCAAAACAAAACTGCACCACCTTCTCCATGACAGGGTGTTCTAAGTCAATTTTCTGAGGGTCTGAAGTTCATCCGGGTTCTTATTGAAAACCTATTATTTGCTGAATTAGCTGTTCTCCAGCCTACCCTCATTTCAGCTACTGTCCTCATTCCTAGGAGTATGACTGTCTTTTCCAGGTCACTGTGAATATTTTGAAGACAACAACCATGTCTGGGTCAGTAGAGTTATTGTCACCATTCTGTGTACACAGTGTCATAACCCTGTGATTAAATTGATTAGGTAGATATTTGTTCTCTTTGGAAGAAAAGCAACATCCTGAGTTAAAACTGAATTGTATTGCTTGCATTTATCCTGCTAGTAAATCATTTAAATCTATGTAGGAGTATGTAATGATAGCCAAACTATTACCTCCATTCTGTTAAATTATGTCAACATGAGTGATTGCTTACTGTGTGCCAGCCAACGAGAGTTACAAAAATGAAAGTGATATACCCCCCAACTTTTGGGAGTTGGTAGCAATGGAAGGTTACGTCAGAAGGGCCTATTGAACACTACCTCTCATTATTTATGACTTAATCTCTCATAGTACAATTGTTACATTATTGTGGCAAGTAAATCTATCTCCACACTAATGATTAGATTTTTGAGATGGCTTCAGATGCAAATAACTTATAATATAAAATTTAAATACAGTTCTTAAAGTAGGATATACATTATTTGCCAGTCTTAACCTATAAATCATTTTAGAGTATATCGTTAGTACATCATAATCTATAAAAATTGAACACATGATTGAATCCTTCTAAATATCACAAAGCCATGGAATCTAATTAACAGAAGGAATCTAATGAATGTTCAATGTCTCCGCATTTATTGTCAAAATATAAGTTGAGACAGTGATGTTTTTAGCAGAGGGAAATACAACACGGGTTCCACTTTTCTCAGCTTACACTCTTGCGGGAGACACGGCCCACGTTATGAACTAGGTCTTCCCTATCTGAGGATCGGGTATTGAGTGTGTTTAGTTCTCTGAAAACATAAGGTAAATAACCAGAGATTTCCTAAAATATTGTTTTAGAAAAGAAAATTTAATTTGAGCAAAACACAAACACAGTACAGGGAAGCAGCATTGGAAATAAAGCCTGTCTGTGGGTTCATTCAGGCTCCACCCAGCCTGTAACCCACACTGGTGCAGTGAGGGGTGCAGTCTGTCCCACGCTGGTGGAGTGAGGGGTGCAGTCTGTCCCATGCTGGTGGAGTGAGGGGTGCAGTGAGGAGTGCAGTGAGGGGTGCAGTCTGTCCCA
>CAUYTI010055487.1:0-10680 GCA_963575145.1 Galago senegalensis | reverse complement strand
TTTAACCAAATGTTCCATTCTCCGAAGTTCCATGAATTGAATGAAATAAGGGAGGACAACAGTATCATGCAAGACTTGCTCAAGGGTCTTTGAAAGACTTGATTTGGTCTCTTGAGTCTGGTAGTCCAGACAAGATCTGCCTAGAAGAGCAAAACAATTAGCAGTTCAGTAATAATTTCAAATTGACAGAATAGTCCATCACCTTTAGAAACACTGGTATCAGAAGTCTTGAATAAAATTTACTTCCTACCAATTAAAATGAATAAAAAACTAGAAATACTATGGTTTTGATTTTTCAACAAAGTGAAGAAACAACTGTTCAAACCTTATCTAAATTATTAAAAAGTTCTTTGGTACTCAATACCTATAGCTTTTTAATTTCAAAATATTGAGGAGGTACAAATATGTTTTGTTACAGAGATACCTTTTATAACGTTTAAGTCAGGGCTTTTAGTGTACCTATCAACCAGGTGGTGTTCATTATACCTAATAGGCAGATATATCCCTTTTAATGGAAATTCAGACCATATAAATTCTTAAGAAAAAAAAAATCTATGTACTAGTCTCAAAGGAAGAAAAAGAACCAATAAAAATATGAAAAAATAGGCTGGGTGCAGGGGCTCATGCCTATAACCATAGCACTCTGGGAAGGCAAGGCAGCAGGACTGCTTGAGCTCAGGGGCTGAAGACCAGCCTGAGCAAAGAGCAAGACCCTATCTCTACTAAAAATAGAAAAAATTAGTTGTGGCTGGTGCCTACAGTCCCAGCTACTCGGGAGGTTGAAGTAGGAGGATCAGCTGAACCCAGGAGTTTGAGGTTGCTGTGAGCTATGCTGACACCAAGGACAGAGTGAGACTCTGCATACACACCCCCCCCAAAAGAAAACTATTCAACCTCATTTAAAAACCCCAGAAAAGCAAATTAATACAAAATGATATTTCTGCCTATCAAATTGGAAAACAGTTTTTCAAAAAATAACAAGCAAAGGCAAACAGGCAACACTTTCATCCACTGGTAATGAGAACGTGGCAAATCTGGCACGTTCTCAAATTTTGCCAAATAAACTGGCAAAATCTTTTTGAAGGAGCTTACAGGCAATAAAGCCTTATCAAATGCATGATTTTCATTTCTTTTCTTTTTTTTTGAGACAGAGTCTCAAGCTGTCACCCTGGGTAGAGTGCCATGGCATCACAGCTCACAGCAATACAGGCACCCACCACAATGCCCAGCTATTTTTTGCTGCAGTTGTCATTGTTGTTTTTAGCTGTCCCAAGCTGGGTTCCAACCTGCCAGCCCCCGTGTATGTGGCTAGTGCCCTATCCACTGAGCTATCAGAGCTGCCCAAATGTGCCCTATCCACTGAGCTATCAGAGCTGCCCAAATGTGCCCTATCCACTGAGCTATCAGAGCTGCCCAAATGCACAGCTTTCTATCCAGTAACTCCACTTATCAGCATTTATCATAAGAAAAAATTGTTGATATGTAGATTAATCTATAAAGATGTTATGAACTCTCAGCATTATTAATAATAGAATAAAGAGTGGCCTTGGGGATTTATCTTAAAAAATGAAACTAAACTTTATAAAAATTTTTTTCTTTACATTTATCTAAATTTAGGTTATAACCACAAGTATTACATTAATAAAAATTGTACGAAAAAATTTGGTTATTAATAGTATATTAAGAGAGCTGGTTTATTTATTTTATTTTTTTTTGAGACAGAGTCTCACTATGTCGCCCTCAGTGAGAGTGCCATGGCGTCAGCTCACAGCAACCTCAAACTCTTGGTCTTAAGCAATTCTCTTGCCTCAGCCTCCCAAGTAGCTGGGAATACTGATGCCCACCACAACACCCGGCTACTTTTTGTTGCAGTTGTTATTGTTGCTTGCAGGTTGGGTTCGAACCCACCAGCCTGGGTGTATGTGGCCAGTGCTGTAACCACTGTGCTATGGGCACCAAGTCAAGAGAGATGTTTTTATAAAAAAAATTCATCAATTTTTCAAAAGGGCTTTTTTTTTACTCTTTTGATATTTAAATCACTTTCTTTTTTTTTTTGAAACTGAGTCTCAAGCTGTCACCCTGGGTAAAGTGCTGTAGCATCCCAGCTCACAGTAACCTCCAACTCTAGGGCTCTAGCAATCCTCCTGCCTCAGTTTTTCTATTTTTAGTAGAGAAGGAGTCTCGCTTTTGCTCAAGCTAGTCTCGAACTCGTGTGCTCAAGCAACCTACCTGCCTGAGCCTCCCAGAGTGCTAGGATTACAGGCATGAGACACCAAGCCCTGCAAAATCATTTTCTTTGGAAGCACTTCACATGTCATCATAATCCTTGCTGACTGTCCTAATGTCAGTGTTAACTAGTTTATCTTTATCAACATCACGAACAAGAAGATCAGGAAATCCTGATCTTTTGCAAAACTTATTTGTTTTAATTAAACTCTTTGAGGTAATGGCAGATTCACATGCAATTGTAAAAAATAATGCAAGAGAGATCCCATGTACATTTTGGTTTCCCCATGTTAATACCTTACAAAACTATAGTAACAATATCACCCCAAGATATTAATAAAAGAATTCACCAATCTTATTCAGATTTCCCCCATCTTACCTGTACTCATTCATGTTTTGTGTTTTTAGTTCTAGACAATTTTATTCTATGTAGATTCATGTATCTATTTCCAAGGTACAGAAATATTTCAACACAGGATCCCTAATGTTGACCCTCTATAATCACACCCACCTACCCCTCTCATGTTCCTGTCCCTAACATCTGGCAAACAATAATCTGTTCAGTTCTCTAAATCTGTCATTTCAAGAATGCCATACAAATGAAATCATATTGTATGTGGCCTTTTGGGATTGACCTTTGGCTCCCAAAATTCCTTAGGGATTCTTCCAAATGGTTTGTGTATCAATAGTCTGTTCCTTTATAAATCTGACAAAGAGTTGATACCCAAAATCTACAAAGAACTTAAATTAATTAACAACAAAAAAAGAGCACACAATCCCATCTATCACCAGACAAGAGATATGATCAGAAACTTCTCTGAAGAAGACAGATGAATGTCTAACAAACATATGAAAAAATGCTCATTGTCCTTAATCAGAGAAAAGCAAATCAAAACCACCCTGAGATATCACCTAACCCCAAAGACAATGGCCCACATCATAAAGTCCCAAAGGTGCAGATGCTGGTGTGGATGTGGAGAGAACACTTTTACACTGTTGGAGGGACTGCAAGCTAACATAGTGTCTTTGGAAAGAAGTATGGAGAATACTTGAAGAACCCAAATTAGACCTTGCATTTGATCCTTCAATACCATTACTAGGCATCTACCCATAAGAAAACAAATCCTTTTATCATAAGGACAGTTGCACTAGATTGTTTATTGCGGTTTAATTTATAATTGCCAAGATGTGGAAACAACATAAATGAGGAACAACCATTCCATCAATCCAGGAATGGATTAACAAGCTGTGGTATATGCACACCATGGACTACTATTCAGCCATAAAAAAGATGGTGACTTTACATCTTTTGTATTAACCTGGATGGAGTTGAAACACATTATTCTTAGTAAAGTATCACAAGAATGTAAAATCAAATATCCAATGTACTAATATTAACACTAATATGAAGCCAGTAGACGATCTAATGCATGTCCACGTAAGAGAAGAACCCAATTCAAGTTGAGGGGAGAGGGAATGAGGGAGGAGGGAGGAAGCAGGAGAGGAGGGGCTTGGTGTGCTCCCACAATGCAGTGGCACTGGCAGACCTTTTGGGTGCAGGACACAAATATAGGAGGGACTCTGCCTAACACACGCAACTATTGTAGCTTAGTTGTTTGTATCCTCACATTAACCTGAAATTAAAAAATAGTCTTCACCAATTTACATTATCACTAAATGGGAGTGGTCATTTCCCTGAATCTTCACCAACATTCGATCAACATACTTTAAATACATGCTTAACTCATTATTTCAAGTTGTACTTTGCTCAGTAACAGTCAAGTGAGGCATCATTTTCATGTACAGAAGAAACTCTGTGAGTTGACCACCCACAGGACTGTGTAACAAACTGGCCAACATACATAGGTTGGTCAACATAAGGAACGAGGCCTGCTGTACTGATATGTACATGTGGTGCATGTCCGGTCTATGAAAGTTAGGTCAACTTAAGGAGGCAGTCAACTATAGATGTTCTACTGTATTTATATTTAGTGATTAAATGTATTTTTCTTCTGGAAATGGCTCATTTTTCTACTGGGTATGCTTTATATATGTATAGTGATATAACATAGCTGTATTCATTATACTTACTGCTGTCATTTAAATACATTTTTCAAAGCCCCTTCATATATATATAGTTCAGTATCCTATGATAGGAGGCGTATTGTACTCAAATCTTTTCTCTTATAAAAAGTTAACAAAATGTAATAGTCACTTACCCAAGTCACCAAAATGAGCGGCCTCCATGTGGCTTGGCTGCTTCTTAAGTGTTGCTGTCCTGCTACTTGAAAAGGAGTCCATGTTGGCAGAAATGGCATTGATTGCAACATGACTTGGTCCCGCAGCCTCCAGCAAGGCATGATTTTTAGTGCTCTTTTGTGGGGAATGTACGGACACTGAAGCTATAATTTTTCAAAAAATTGTTAGGAATTAAACACTATTTGATAGTCTCACAAAAAGGCTTTCAGAGAACTTTAAAAATTAAATTTTGTAACATTTCTCAACATAAAATACTTAAGAGGAAAAGTAACTTAATCAAGTGGCAGAAAATTGGAAAGAAATACCCTACTATCATTGATACTAAAATACTGCACCAAAAGTGCAACTTACAGGAGGAAAGGTCTTTGATCTCTATTTCTACTAAGGATAAAAAGCACCAAAGCCAGTGGAACACAGACCTTTTGCCATTTCTTTCTTTTTTTTTTTTTTTTTGGTAGAGACAGAGTCTCACTTTATCGCCCTCGGTAGAGTGCCGTGCCGTCTCACAGCTCACAGCAACGTCCAACTCCTTAGGCGATTCTCTTGCTTCAGCCTCCTGAGTAGCTGGGACTACAGGCACCCGCCACAAACGCCCGGCTATTTTTTTTTTGTTGCAGTTTGGCCGGGCTGGGTTTGAACCTCAGTATGTAGGGCCAGTGCCCTACAGTGTCCTACTCACTGAGCCACAGGTGCTACCCCCTTTGCCATTTCTTAATCCTTCCTTGCTTCAGAAGCAAACTAAAACTGCAGAATGCTTAAAGGAAAAGAAAACCTTAAGAATACTTATTAGCAAATTTTCTCCATCTAATAAGATACATTGATGATCAAAGTTCAAGCTGTTTAATGATAAAGCATGCTTAAAATTCACAAATACATTTTTTGCAGTAATCTTCATTTGACTTCATAATAAAGAGGTTATTTACCAATGTGTTAATAGGAAACAATCAACTCAGTATTATAATACTGTCAAATAACCCTATGAACTTGTCGCTATAGATGAATTAAAATTCTACCTATCTGTCCTACAGAAGTATCAGTGACTGTTACTAAAGGTTTTTAAGAAGTTTTGTCTTAGTACAGCACTACAGCAGGAAGGACAGAAATGACACAGGTCACTTGGCATTCTACTCCTCAAGATAAATACTCTCAGGTAACTAAACTTGTACCTACTAGTACCCTTTGCTTTATTGAGTAGTTAACAGCTAAGTGCTCTCGACCTCAGCAAACAGTTCTCAGACATACAATCCAAACAATTAATTTGTTATATTTCTTAGGAAGACTACATACTGTAATTCAATCTATTGCTCTTTGAGATGTTTATAGGATTAAACAAGTAAGAATGTGACACCTGTTTTCCAAGTATCTAAATGTATCACGATTCAACAAGAACTGTGGCACTCTGTGTACAAGGCGTATCCAACCTTTTGGCTTAGGCCATATATTAAATACACAAAAACTAATAAAAGCTGATGAGCAAAAACAAAGGTCTGTACATAATTCTCATGATATCTGACACCACAGATAAGCAAAAAGTCCTCACAAAATTCATATACGGCCCATGGGCCACAGGTTGGACATACCTGGCCCTAAACCATCAGATTTCCTTCCTTCTTCTACAATCAGCTCTTATCTTCACAGGCTTCTCGTTGCTAAGGACTTTCAGCCTTCATCAATGCCAATCAAATTCTGCCTTAGAGAAGGCAGTTTGTGGAATCCAACTGGCATTAAATTATCAGAGGACAATAGGCTGAAAGTTACACTACTTTTCCCTTAATTTTACAAATCTCCTAAATTAGTCTCCCCCTGGGAAACTGAGCATATAGAATAAATACCCAATGCTAGCAATACGAAATACATACCCTGGAAATAAAAATCTAAATAAGGATCAATCTACAGATTTTATGTACGTAAATTGTATTTATAAAATTTATACAAAATCATTACAGAAACAATTTCCATTATGATTTTCCCATTCCAATCTCTGTACACTGGACATAATGAAATCAATAAAAAATTTAGCAGAGATTATAATCTAAAAAAAGCATATTCCGATCTATACATGCAAAAGTTTTGAGAGACTGTGTTAAAGTTATTTCACTTCCAAGAAACACAGTCAACAGTATCCCTTCTGATTCTCTCATGAAGTTCCAAAGTGCTCAGCTCATCAGTGCTGCTGGAAGGGCTGCATTTATTTCTGTCACGTAGATTGCACATTTCCTGGTTTTTGTGTATCTCAAAACTTTTGTAATGATCCAGGTAAATAAGAACAATGTATTGATCCTAACAAACTGCTCTAAATAAATTTTAAATTAAAGTTATTTGTTCAAAGAAACAAAGAAGTGAAAAATGTAGTCATCCATATTTCTGGATAAAGGACAGAAAACCAAGCCTTAGAAGTGGCAGTGCTTTCCCTGAGCTGACGGACTGCTCGTGTGAGCATTCTTCATTGTCTGCCTTATTAAGAGTCAAATAACTGCTTTCAGGGAACAATCAAAGGTGTGATTAAAGTAAGGGCACTGGTTCACTGAAATCACTAGGGATTGCCAGCTCAACCTAGGTGCAGCGAAAGCCTATTACGTGCTAGGTGATAAAAGATATACAGGTTAAAGAGAAATAAGTCACAATAAAAAATACTTATAAAATAAGGCAGAAATGATTAATACCGAAAGAAGAAAGATGGTAACAGTGTTAAAGAGTAAATGCCAAGCACACCACTTTTTAATACAGTTTAGTGTGCCACTGAACTCACCTCTAATGGACTTGCCATCTGAGGTCTTCTCTTGGTCTTTGCCTTTCACTAGAAGATAAAAGAGCATCATAACCAACTTTTTGCAGCCAAAGAGATCCATTCCATACATTGTAAAAATAAAAAAAGCTTCAGTTTTTTTTGTTTTCTTTCCTTGAGACAAGGTTTGATACTGTTGCCCAGGATGGAGTGCAATGGATCTTAAAGCTCACTGCAGCCTCCAACTTTGTTCAATTGAAGCAAACCTCTCTTCTCAACCATTTTTATCTAGGACTACTGGCCTGTGCCACCATGCCTGGATAATATTTTAATTTTTTGTAGAGATGAGGTCTTATTATGTTGCCCAGGTTGGTTCAGAACTTCTGGCCTCAAGTGATCCATCTCGGTCTCCCAAAGTGCTGAGATTACAGGTGTGAGCCACCACTGGCCAGCAAGCTTTACTCTAACTGATGAGTATTCAAAGTTCTAACAGGGGCATGCAATTTTTTTTTTGTTTTCTGCCACATACTGGAAGGTCAGCTGTCTTGGGCCACACATTAAATACACAAACAATAATGAAAGCTGATAATCAAAAAAAAAAAAAAGTCCGTGCATAATTCTCCCATATTTGATACCAGAGATAAGCAAAGCAGTCCTCAAATAACCCCACAGGTGGCCTTCAGGCCACAAGCTGGACTTGCCTCAGCCTCCCAAGTAGCTGGGGACTACAGGCGCCACCACAAGGCCCAGCTATTTTGTTGTTGTTGTCATTGTTTGGCAGGCTTGGGCCAGGTTTGAACCCAGCAGCTCTGGGGTATGTGACTGGTGCCCTAGCCACTGAGCTACAGGCAGCGAGCCTCTACTTGTGCTCTTAAATGTTAAAAACTGAAGTGAGCCTGGGTGTGGTGGCGCACCCTATAATCCCAGCACTTTGGGAAGCCAAGGCAGGAGGATCACTTGAGACTAGGAGTTTGAAACTAGCCAGGCAACATAGCCTGAGACCCACTCTCTACAAAATATATAAAAATTATCCAGGTGTGGTGACCTGTTGTAGTCCAAGCTACTCAGGAGACTGAGGCAGGAGGATCATTAGCTCAAGGCTAGGAATTGGAGGTTTCAGTGAGCTACAATAACACCACTGTAGTCCAACCTGGGCAACACAGCAAAACCCTATCTCAAAATAAACAAAAAAATGAAAGGCTAGTAGCAGGAAGTATTAATAACTAGCTCTCAGGGCATCCAATATGAAGTCAATCCATATTTGAGTGCCAGACATCCTGCTGGCTTACTAAAGACAGTAATGTTGCCTAAAGTTCACATTCAAAGTGTGGAGACGAAAATCGGAAAAGTTAAGTAAGTAAGATCATTGCAGGTACCGATCACCGTTGTCAGGAAGGTACAATTTTAAAATGCGATAGGGTGAAGTATTTTGCATATAGTTTAAGGTTCCCTTACAGTCCTCTCAGCAGCATTTGCCAACTGACTACATCTTCCTTGACACTCCTCCCTGATTTTCTAGCCACTCCTCACCTTATCCCCTTACTGACCTCTCCTCCTTTGCCCACTGAAGAGTTTCTCAGGAAAAGGGTGGGTCCTTCTCTTCTTTTCCCTGCATATACAAATGTTATTTCCTGGCTGATCTTACCCATTCTGAAGGCTTTCAATACCACAGATATGTGCTATAACTCCTAAGTTTACACTTCCATACTAAATCTTTTTGATCTCAAATTTATATATGTATAGCTAACCACCTACCTGCCATCTCCCATAATTCCACTTGTCCAAAATGGAATGTATCATCTTTCCCCAAACCTATTCTTAATCTCACTCTTCATCCTCTCTCATTAATGACATCCACCTTGTTACTCAGGCCAAAAATCTCACAGTCATCCTTAACATCATCTCTCTCTCCTTTACCTCCCATGCCCAAATCACCTATCATCTATGACCAACTAATTTCACAACCATTAACATACCTCCACAGTTCCACTTCTGCTATCCTCAAAGCAGTCTCCTACTGCCAATCAGACTGCTTATGTAATATAATACTTCGAACATAAAAGAACAGACACATAACATAATTATCAAATATGAGCATTCTGCTTTATTTCCTTCCCACCCCGCAAGTATTTTATATAGAGTTTAAGATTCCTATGAATCACCACCTGACCAGAGATAAGTACTACCCCAAATGAAATGTTTTCCTGTCATGCATATTTTTAGACATTCACCACATATGAATACTTTTAAAAAAATGGTATTTTTCTGCACATTTAAAAAAATTACATAAGGAGTATTCTACGCATATAGATGACTTGTCTGCATTAATGTAGTTACAGTTCATTCAAGCAGATCTAGCTTATTCATTTTAACTACTTAATTCTTTTATAAATACACCTTTTTTTGAGGCAGATTCTCACTGAGTGCTATGGTGTCACAACTCATAGGAACCTCAAACTCCTGGCCCCAGGTGATTCTCCCTCCTCAGCTTCCCAAGTAGCTGGGACTACAAGCACCCTCCACAGCGCTCGGCTATTTTGTTGCAGTTGTCACTGTTGTTTGGCAGGCCTGGACCAGGTTCAAACCTGCCAGCCCCAGTATATGTGGCCAGCACCCTAGCCACTGAATTACAGGCCCTGAGCCTATACATACACCTTTATTTACCCATTCTAAATGATAAAAGTTAGTGGTCATTTACATTACTTCCTAATTTTTGCTTACAAACATTGATGTGATGTGACATTCTAGTACCTGTCTACTTATGGTCATAAACAAGAATTTCTCTAGAATAAACATAGAAATTTCTAGGTAACAAAGTATGTGCATTTTTAATAAAGATGGGAGTCCATTTATACCTCTATAACCATGCTTCATTTTCTTATCCTTGGTATTTCTAATTTTTCCCAACTTATTAATGTTGAAATGGTATTTGATGTTTTAAACTTATTTCCTGTTTCCTTTGAACTTACATCTTTTCATGTTTACCAGCCTTTCGGGTTTCCGCTTTTGTGAACCTCCTCACTGTCTTTTACTTATTACTTATAGCAAATCCATACACATTCTAGATGTTAATTCTCTGCTGTTTCCATTGCAAATATCTTCAGTATACTTTATAGTAGTTTTTAATGTAGTCAAATTTATATCATATGAATTGTATTTTCCTGTACCTTACTTTTTAAAATATCCTTTGCTATGCTAAGATCAAATTTTTCCCCACTACATATAATTTCAAGTTTTGGTTTTTCACATTTTGGGCTCTTAGCTACCTGAAATTTACTTCACTAGATCAGGGATTGGCAACTACACAGCCCACCACCAGGTTTTTGTTTTTTGTTTTTTTTTTTTTTTTTTTGAGACAGAGCCTCAAGCTGTCCCCCTGGGTAGAGTGCCGTGGCATTACAGCTCACAGCAACCTCCAACTTCCTGGGCTCAAGCGAGTCTCTTGCCTCTGCCTCCCAAGTAGCTGGGAC